>PVKA01052950.1:0-11463 GCA_004027165.1 Ctenomys sociabilis
TAATAATTTACTGAAGAATATTAGAGGTAGACGGGTAAACTCTCCTTTCTTTTGGCCAGCTTGTGTTACCCTTCACTCCAGAATGTATAGGTGAACTAAAACTGTCAAAATATCAGATCAAATTTCCAACTTTGCTTATAAAGGAAAAATAATTGACTTTATATTGTTTTGAAAATGTTAAGATATTTTAGTTAATTTTATAGTATAATGAGGATTGATTTCTCAAATATACCCTGACATGTTTTTATGAAGCTCAGAGTTAAAGCTCTGAATTAACCTTTCTTCATCAATAGTGTATTAAAGTCAGTGACAGTTTGTCTAATCTTACTAATATCAACATGGCTAGTCTGTTTAATTACCAACATTTTCTTACATACTTTAAAATCATACATGGAGAACATACACGTATAAATCCATACATATATAATTTATTGAAGTAGATTTAAAATAAACGATTACCTTGGAATGTCTTAAATTTTTTAATGGTTAAAGGTTAAATTGAATAACGCTGGCACTATAAAAAGTCTACTGGGATCTGATGGTCTAAATCAGCCTCTAATAATGTCTTTTCCACTTTGAAAACATGTTATACGTGGAGAAGCTGGTAATTGGATACTGTTGGCAGTCTGGGGTTGAGTACCTTGAACTCCATACTTTTTTCCTTTGCCCATCTATGTTGCTGCGACTATTTCTTCCCTCTAAGTATAGAGTCAGGCCTATAGAGTTTATTTCCCCTCCTTTGTTCTGGGATTTAAGAGTCAGAAATCTGCATGCCAGTGAACCATTTTCCAAAGCACCGTACATTTTTGCATGTCACAATCAAAAATCAAAATGTACATGGCAATCTAAGACACACTGACTGATACAAGAGTTAACATAAAGCTGTTTTAAGTTACAGTGACATATCTTAGAAGTTTGGAAAGTTTTCGCTTGTTTTGTAAAGTGGCTGAGGTTGTAGGAGTGTGTGGTATCTTATCACCTTTCAAATGAATTGTAAACTTGCCTTAGAAACTTGTTTAAAAGGCAGAGACCTTTTAAACCTTGAGGATCATATATTAATAAAAATTGCAAAAATAAAATTCTTGTCATACTAGGTCAGTGTTATGCTTTAATGGTCTTAATTACTTTTAGAATTTGTGGTTAAAATTTTTTTTTCCTAGCATTTTTAACAGCTATTGGTAGGGGTTTATGTGTAACTCCAGGAGTTTGGAACATAAACGTTTGAAAGAGTAGTCAATGCCATCTAAGTTTTTCAAGTATAAAAATAGAGGACTTATAATTTTATATTATCCTTTTAAGAAAATTTAT
Source organism: Ctenomys sociabilis (assembly GCA_004027165.1). Lineage (NCBI taxonomy): Eukaryota > Metazoa > Chordata > Mammalia > Rodentia > Ctenomyidae > Ctenomys > Ctenomys sociabilis. The sequence continues at coordinate 1,309 of PVKA01052950.1, forward strand.
TATACTTCAAATTCAAGAAAGTGCTTTCAGTGTGTAATAGTGTTGCCCACTCATAGTTTATTAGTCTTAATTACATAGTACCTGTACATTGAGTGTAATATTGTCACTAAGTATGTATTATTAGTAGTAGATATGAAGTTAATATTTTATTTTGAAAATTATGGAATAGAGCTAGAAATACTAGTCACCCCCCCCACCCTCCCCCCCCATGAGACAATATCTCATAGTGCAGTTTGGGCTGGTCTTGAACTCACTAGGTACACCCAGGCTGGCCTTGCTTCATCCACCTAAGTGCTGGGATCACAGGTATGTGCCACCATGCCCCTCTGGAATGCCTTTTTCTTAATAGCTTTGGTGTGTGTGGCTTTAGGTGATTTTGTTAGAGGCATCATGTAAAGAGTGTTGAGCTGTAGTATTGGTCAGAACCATGCTGTTTTAATGAGCACATGACTGTGTTCTTACATGCATTTTAAAGAATGTAAGTACTAATAAATTTATTCTAGTATACTTAATAGCATTTCAGGAGGTACTTAAGAAATTTTACTCCTTAGGTTTTTCTTTACAAGTACACTTTTTATTTATGGAAAGAACAATAAAAGCCAAATAGATCTCTCTCAACTTGGACAGATTCCAGGAGTTATCCTTTCTTTTGTGAATAACTGGCCAAATCCCATGGAAGAATTAAATAGTGAAGTTTTGCTGCCAAGTGTAAACTTTTGTGTATTCATTTATTTTGTCCTTGTTCAGTACTTGAGCAGCTACTTCAGACATTTGGTGGTCAAAATTATACAAAAGCAAATACAGTATTCTACTTCCATAAGAGGACTAGTAGTTGGCCCTATACTAATAGTAATACATCTCTGATAACTAGAGTAAAGATTTTTAATTTAGTGTAGTAGAGTAAAACAAAACACCTAGAGATGACAAGAAATCACTTTTTTGTTTTTTTTTATGGTATTGGGGATTAAATCCTACAAGCTTTACGCTGAGCTGTATCACTAATCCTTTTTTATTTTGAGATGGAGTCACTAAGTTACCCAGGATGGGCTGAAACTGCAGATCCTCCTGCCTCAGCCTTCCAAATTGGTGCAGTTGATTACAGATGTGCACCACCATGCCCAGCCTATGAAAATAATTTGAGTTTACAAGAAAATAATTGCCTGGGTTTCTTAATCTTGATTGATATGAGTTGGGGGTTGTTTAGTGGTAGAGCAGCATTTAGTATGTGCAAGGCCTTAGGTTTAATTGACAGCATAGAAAAAAGTATGTTGGATTCAGTATTGATCTGAATTATGTTTGTTAAACCACTTAATGAATAAAACCATATTAATGTGGATATTGTATACACTTATGTACTTAATGCTTTTAAAATTATAAGATAATTTACACTCTTAATGGTAGTTGAAATTTAAAATACCGAGGATGTTACATTTCTGCCTGAAATACTGAGATCATATCCTCCTGGGTTTAGTTTGCTTGCTGTATTTACTATTGTGTGTTACTGGACCTCCTAGTTGTTTTTCTTGACAAACTATGTTACTTGACCTTCTCTTGATATAGTTATGTATTAAATCCATCTCTAATTCTTTTAAGTTAGTGATGCTTCTTTTAGAAAACTAAATTTCTTGAGACTTGGTTCCATTTCAAGACTTCAATTGATTATGAAACATGACAGTAACATTTATTAGGTCATGGCATGTTATAGGAATAAAAGGTTATCATTGCTGATGATAGATGACTTGATAATATTAATACCATTTGATTTCCACAGCGCAGTAATCGGGTATTGGTTCCATACAGAGGTGTGGGTAGTAAACTGGTTAACAGTGTCGTGTACTCATGCAGCTGTGACTGATTTGCCATCTTTTCCTTAACCTATGGTATGCATTTCCGTTTGCCCTCTCACGTGGCCAGTGCTGCTCATGTTGTTAAACTCTTTAAATTGTGTAGCTCTTTTTCCCACCAGCCTTGGCTTCAACACTCACATGCATTTGAAATTGCTTTTAAAATTCTCCCATGACAAATTTTTTGAATAAGGCAAAAGCCTTACTCTAGTCCTGTTACTATGGCTCTTCAGCTTTCTTCCCCCATGATCTTTTTTTGTTTTTGTTTTTTAATGTATGTAGTACAGGGTCTACAGGGTCTCACTACACAGATCAGACTTGTAGTGATTCTCCTGTTTTTCAGCCAGTCAAGTGCTGGGATTACAGGTGCGTGCCATCACGCCCAGTCTCAATCACTGTCTCAGTGTGCCCCAGTGGCGGGACTGGGGCTGGAGTCAGAGCTGGGGCCGGGCCTGGGGCCTGGGCTGGCAAGGCACATTGGGGATTGAACGCAGAACCGATGCGTTCTGCCTCCCCTGTGGTCTTTGTCTCTAACTTCTGCTGACATTTATTACTGTTTTCTTTCAGCTTGGCTTCACTTTCTGTTTTTGAGACAGTGTCTCTCTGTTCAGGGTGGCTTGAATTCATATTGTCCAGGGTGGCCTTGCGCTCACAGCCATGCTCCTATCTCAGCCTCCCAAGTGCTGCAATTACAGGTGTGCCACCACATCCAGACCCTTCTAGCCTTTGCCAGTTGGGTCAGTAGATGTTTTTCTCAATCTGTCACCCTAGTTCTTGGTTTATTTGGGTTGGAATTTTTGGTGTTACATACTTCTGAGAGTTGATGATGTCTTTCAAGCAGCCAGCCATGCTGACAGTGGCTTTCATATAAGAAAGTTATAAAATTACATTGGAACAATTATGTCTTTTGAGTCAAAAGTTTGTGTTTTTGAAACAAGAATGAGCCAAAATTGGAGACTTTTCATTTGAGATTCAGTTCTTGCTGCAGTGAAATAAAATTCATTTTTAAGTTTATATCTGTTTTCTTACAATAGCTTTGTAGCGTTACCTCCCAGTTTTACTTACTTGGTGTATTTGGTGAATTATGTGCTGTGACATAGGGGACAGTTTCTTTAGCATATGGATATTCACATCTCAGAACCATTTGTCAAAAAGATTTCTTTCCCAATTGATTGGTCTGGACATCTTTGTGAAATACTGTTTGATGTTAGATGTATGGGATTATTGCTGAGGTTAAATGATCTACATGCCTATTCTTACTCCAGTATGACATTCTTTTGGTTAACTTTGTAAAGGTTTTCAAATTTGGAAATACCAACCATTTCATAATTTTTTTTTGTCTTTTTGAGACGGGGTCTCACTATGCAGTTCAGGCTGGCCTTAAGCTCACTTTGTAGCTCAGGCTGGTCTCGAACTCACAACAATCCTCCTACCTCAGCCTCCCGAGTGCTGGGATTACAGGCCTGCGCCACCACGCCCGGCTTCATTTCATAATTTTTGTCCAGTTTATCATACTCCATCGGAAGTTTAGAATCATCCATTGCCTTAGCTGGTGAGACTTTTGGAGGGGACCTCATTTTAGGGCCTTCATACTCCCTCCCCCCCCGCCTTTTTTAACTATTAGAAGGTACTGATCCCAGAGCTTTCACACTGAGCTGCAGTGCCAGCCTACTTGTGAGACAGCATCTTACTAGGTTGCCTTGGCTGAGCTCAAACTTGAGATCCTGTTAGCTCATCCTCTCAGAGTTCTGGGATCACACCTGCCATATGTTCTTTTTGATGTGACCATTTGAAATATTTTGAGATACTTTAAAAGCTTGACATAGTGATGTATATCTGTAATCACAGCACTCAGGCTGTGGCCAGAGGGGGGGTCAGCTTGGCAAGACACTTGTCTCAAAACAAAAATCATTTAAAGTAGAATAAGTACTTGCCAACGTCCTGAGTTCAATCTCCAGTGCTGCAAAAAAAAAAAAAAAAAAAAAAAAAAAAAAAAAAAAAAAAAAAAAAAGGATGGGAGAGAGGGTGGGGAGATAGCTAAGTAGAATAAACACTTGTCTGGCAAGTAAGTACAAGGGCCTGAGTTCAGTCCAAAACGAATTTGGTTACAGGAAATGTAAATGGTTTTAAAAATATTAATGTCTAAGAATAATTTTTTAATGAAAAAGTTTAAGGTGTGTTTACAAAAAATGGTAGTATACTTTTATTGAACCCTGTATTAATCCCTTGTACAAGGCTCATTTCATAAATGTCATTCTAACAAAATCACTTGGAACCCAGAATGTTCTCCTTTCAGTATTGGTGTGTGGCATTTCCAGGTAAATCTCATGAGCAGGGCAGTGACATACCCCTTGCCTTCTGGGAGTTATACTTGGCTTGCTTTCTGGGTAGAATAGGTCTGCAGTAAATGTCTATTCAGTTTTTCTTTGGTTAAAGTTAAAATATTAAGTTGGTAAAATATTGCTAATTCCCCTCCTAGGTGATTACAAAATTGGTTTTTAACTCTGGATCCATTGCTAACAGTTGTGTGATTTTTGTCTATTGGTTTTATTTGGTCAATAATACTACTTCGAAAAAGCATTAGATTTTTGTAATGTATCAGGCACTGTTGCTAAAAACAGCAGTGGTGAGTGTCACTGTCATTCCTTATGGTTTACAATTTAGGGGGATTTGGGCAGATAAACAATTTGTAATGTGACAAGTCCCAATAGAGATGGTGAGCCGGGTGTGGTGGCGCATGCCTGTAATCCCAGCACTCGGGAGGCTGAGGCAGGAGGATTGTTATGAGTTCGAGGCCAAGCCTGAACTGCACAGTGAGACCCTGTCTCAAAAAGACAAAAAAAAAAAAAAAAAGAGATGGTGTCATCTGTGTGTGTGTGTGTGTGAGGCACTGAAGGGAAATTATCCTCTCAGGACTAAATTTTAAGGTTCTTAAGCAGCTGTAACATGTTATGATTGGTACCATGTCTTCAGTATAAACCATAACCTAAATATTGGTTTGTTTCTCATGCAGGTGTCTGGTTGCCTGTAATTATTTGTTAAAAGAGTTACATTGTCAGCCAGTCTTGATCTCATATACCTGTAATCTATCCAACTTGGAAATATCAGGCCAGAAGATTGCAAGTTTGTGGCCAGCCTAGGTAACTCACATTTGTCTGAAAACCAGACCAGACCAGACCCCGGACCTCAGACCCCAAACCCAAACTAATATGGGCTAGTGATATAATTTAGTGTTTCTTAGGTTCAGTCCCTAAGAACAAACAAAACCTTTTAGATTTTGAACAAATCTATTCTGTGGAAGAACTTCATCACCTATAAAAGGTAATCTAAAGTTGACATTTTTTAGATATTTTTACTAAGCATAGAATACTGTTGTTCTGTGCACAAATTATAAGAAATTACAAGATTGGTTTACAGTGGTCAGACAATTGGATGAGGAAGCCTGCGGAAGGCATCTGTGCACTGGAGACTGAAGGATTCAGTCTAAGGTCTGGAGTGCACTGCAGTGTTCTGTGCCAATCAGGAGGCTGATTGATCTGCCACAGAAGGCTGATGAGCTTATACCAGTAGGCTGAAGAATTCAAGGTGGAGGCCAAAGAGTCTGCACTAGCAGCCAGGAGACAACATCCAAGCTGACTGCAAAGACCAGAGCTCTTTCCAAGGAAATGGAACACTCCAGCTTTCCTCAGTTCTCTTTTATATCCTTTAAGTGAAAGTTCTAGGGCGGGGCCTCCACACCCTGGGGTGTATAATTGTTGAACTCAGTTAAGCTTTTAACTTCTCAAGTTGACACAATCTGTCAACCACTGTGGGCACACAGATTGATAATTTATTTGCATGTCTTACACAATCTTTTGAATAATTATTTCAGTGATACTGATTAGTGCTGCTTAGTAGATTTTAATGACATTCCTGGGAATTTGTTAAAAATGCAGATTTGAACTCAGAAGGTCTGAAATGGTATCGGAGGTTCTGTATTTCTAATAATGTGCCCAGTGACATCTACCGGTAGGTAGAGAATACTATTCTGGGGAGGGCATGGAAGCATCTAGCAAATATTGGACACTAGTGAGTAGGACATAAAGGCCACGTTTTGAGCACTTGGCACTTAATTCTCTTTCCCTTTACAGAGGAGCTAGGGTCATCTCACCATGGTGACCTCAGGTGTCCTGATTCTGTCTTCCCAACTCCCTTCTCCCTCTCTTGGAAATTTTTCTGGTGGTCCCCATGTCTAGAGTTTTGAGGTCTTCTGACTCTTGAAACATGTATGTTTGCTTTTGTGTAGCTGGCGGGAGCAGTAGTGTTGGAGACAAAGTGCGACCACCCCAAATATCTACATTTTTAAAACATTATTTTAAAAGAGTAAAAAGATAAACAGAACAGTGAAATTGAGTTTCAAAACAGGTGAGCAGGACAGTAACAATAGGTAATACATTGCACATTATTGTCTTTGTAGTAGTTATTTGCAGTACATGATATACTGCCAAAACAATATTAGCACAAAACTTTTATGAACTAAAACTAGCTGGGTAACTATCCTGTGTATACATATATATTTTTAAATTTTTCCTTTTTCCTCTTCTCCATCACAGTTTGTCTTTTCTTTTGAATAGTTTTTTTTTTGTCCCCCCAAATATGTCTGAATTTCTTAAAAACAGGAAAAAAGTTTACATAGCCAAAATATCAAAAAATCAAGACTATAACATTAATATATCAACCCTGACATTAATACATTAACTTTAACATTAATGTTACTATCCTATCCAAAGTTATATAATCAATTTTTTACAGTAAAAATATGGATTTATGTTTAGTTATCACATCTCTTTATTCTCTTTTCTTTTTTTTTTTTTTTTTTTGTCTTTTTGAGACAGGGTCTCACTATGCAGTTCAGGCTGGCCTTAAACTCACTTTGTAGCTCAGGCTGGTCTCGAACTCACAACAATCCTCCTGTCTCAGCCTCCCGAGTGCTGGGATTACAGGCATGCGCCACCACGCCCGGCTTTTTATTCTCTTTTCATATGGAACAGTTTGGTGGCCTTTTTGCCAGTTATGATCTTGACATTTAAAAAAATTTATTTATTTGTATTTTAACAAGTGAAAAATAGGAGCAAAAACAAAAAAAATGACATACGATACAAATGTTACAGATTTTCAAAACATGGATGGCTAATCATATATATATTAAATAAAACAATCCAATACAGATCAGTCCACAATTAGAATCAGGTTATCCACAGAAGTTGACTTGAGCCATTCACAGCTCATTGTATTAATATGACTATATACCTCCATCTTTATAGTTTTCTGCTAGATGGTTAAGACCGATTTAAAGCAAGACCTATATAACAAAAAACTTGTATCAGATAAGGTCAGTCAGGTACCCTCAGAGTTTATCTTGTAACCATGTACTGCATTTTGTAGATTCCTGGTCAGTGTCAGCCTTATGGATGAGTCATGGCCATTGCTTCACCAATTTGCTTTCTGTAGAAGCCTGAGAGAAAGTTTTCTCTCAATGTGACTCTCCTTTGGCACAGTATACATCATCGATTGCATTCCTCTGTGGCTCCATAATCTCCTTGATCAGAAAATTTGGGAAACTACTGAGTTACATGATGTTATATTACAAATTCTCCTATGTTCTGAGTCTTCACTGACCTTGAAAGGCTAGGGCCAAAATGTTGGCTGACCTTGCAGTCTTCTCCAATTTTTGATCCTCAAACTTAGGTTGTTAACCCTCCAGAAGAGAAGTTTATTGTTACCCTGTTCAGTTTACCCACACTGTTAGTCTAAATATCAGACATCATAGGCATAACATGGAACATGTATTTTCCATCAAGTATTGAGATACTAAATTATAAGTCCGTACAGAACATGAAGAAGAAAAAAAAAATAGGAACGAACACTTATATATGTTTACATAGCTATTTAGAAATCCATCCACATACAGCATAATAGCATTGTAGCATGACTGTCTTGTGACATTTTTTTGTCTTATTTTTCATTTACTACCCTTTAAAAAAGGGCAGTATAGCAATAGCTGGTATGTCATGACAAGAAGTACATATTTAGAAGATCAGAATGGCAGGCATTTGGAGTGTGACCCTTCTATTACACTTTATTAAATTCAGTGCAGTTTCTTGGTTCACAACCAAGCATATATAGTTATTCGGGGTGAGAATCCTACCACTTAACTGCTAGTTTCAAAAATTTGATGTTTCTCAGGATCATTGTCTTACCCATCTAGTGTGTATAATTGAGTGGTCTTGCTTTGGTCATGTTTCTCAGCATTTCTCCTTGCCCTCTCATTGTCCAGTCTTCAGGTTCTTGCTTTCCTTTTAATTGTTTTATACATTTCTATTTGCAATTCTTCTTTTGAGTTATACTTGGGAGACTATAAGATATTTGCATATATGGGTCTGGTTTATTTTGCTTATGTCTTCAAATGGTATCCACTTAAATATGAAAGCTTCAAGTTTATTGTTCTTTACAGCTGAGTAATACTCCAATATATAGAAATACCACATCTTTTTCAACCATTCCTCATGTGACGGGCCTCTTGGTTATTTCCAAGATTTGGCTATCACAAATTGTGCTGCTATAAACATAAGGTACACATATATCCCTATGATGTTTTCAGTTCCTCTGGGAAAATTCCTAGTAGGGGTATAGCTGGCTTGAATGGGATTTCCAGTCCTAGTTTTCTTAAGGAGTCTCCACACTGATTTCCATAATGGTTGTACCAGTCTACATTCCCACCAGCAGAGGAGAAGGGTTCCCTTTTCCCCATAAGCTCTCTAACATTTGTTGTTGGTTGATTTGTTTATGCTAGCCATTCTTTCTGGGGTGTGATGGTATCTCAGTGCTATTTTAATTTGCATTTCACAGATGACTAGTGATGTGGCACATTTTTTCATATATTCTCTTCTTTAATTTTGTCCTTTGAGAAGTGTGTGTTCATCTTGGATGCCCATTTATGCATTGGGTCATTAAATTTAGGAGCCCTAATGTTTTTTAGCTCTTTATAAATTCTAGAGAGCAGACCCTTGTCTGAATGCTTATCAATTAGGATTTTTTTCCAAATTTATGGGTTGTCTTTTCACTTTGCTGGTAGTTGCTTTTGACTTGCAGAAACTTCTCAATGACAGGTGGTCCCAGTTGTTAATTCTTTCAAGTGTTTCCCATGCGAATACATGTTTGTTATGAACTCTTTGCCTACCCCTATGTCTTCAAGAGTTTCTCCTAATTTCTCTTCCAGAAGATTGAGTGTGTCTGTTTTAATGTTAAGATCTTTAATCCATTTTGACTTTAGCTTAGTGCCTGGTGATAGACCTGGGTCAAGTTTTAGTTTTGGACATGTGGAGAGCCAAATTTTCCAGCACCATTTGTTAAAGAGACTATGTTTCTTCTAGTAAGCATATTTGGACACTTTGTTGAAGATAAGTGGTTGAGTGTGTTCATAGAGGCCTCTGCATCTTCTAGTCTATTCCATTGGTCCTCAGGTCTGTTTTGTTGCCAGTACCATGCTGATTTTATCACAGTAACTTTGTAGCATAACTTCAAGAATTGTAATGCCTCCTGATGTGTGCTGGCCAGGATTGCCTTTTCCATTCTAGGTCTTCTGTGGTTCCAAATAAGTTATAAGAATGATTTCTCTAGGTCTAGGAGGTATTCTGTTGGTAGTTTGATAGGGATTGCATTGAATCTGTACAACAGTTTCGGGAGTATGGCCATCTGCACGATGTTGGTTCTTCCTCTCCAGGAACAGGGTATATTTTTCCATTTGCTGAAATCCTCTATGATCTCTTTTTTTCAGAGTACTATAATTTTCTGTGAAAAGATAGTTAGTTGAATTCCAAGATATTTCATTTTCTGTGGTGCTATTGTAAAAGGTATTGTTTCTATAGTTTCCCTCTCAGTGTATTTGTTATCTGTGTAGAGAAATGCTATTGACTTTGGGTATTGACTTTATATTCTGCTATATTACTGAATTTGTATATCAATTCTAGTGGCTTCTTGGTGGAGTTTTTTGGGTCTTCCAAGTAAAGCATGATGTCATCTGCATATAGTGATAATTTGACTACTTCTTTGCCTATTCTTATTCCTTTTATTTCTCCCTCTTGTCTAATGGCTGTTGATAATGATTCCAAAACTATATTGAATAGGAGGGGTGGTGGAAGACATCCTTGTCTTGTACCAGATCTAAGAGTAAGAGTTTTCAGTTTTTCCCCGTTTAGAATTATATTAGCTGTTTGGTTGTCATAGATGGCTTTTATCAGATTGAAGTAGAGGCCTTCTATTCCAATTTTCT
>PVKA01052951.1:0-11463 GCA_004027165.1 Ctenomys sociabilis
AATGGGAAAAGTCTTCTGGATGACACTGATGGTAAAATTCTCCTTTTATTTATCAAACTATTTGTTATACTGATTGTTATTGCCTGGTTTGAAAACACATTTTCCCCCTTGGAACATGCACTCAAATTCTACTTCCTTTCATTCCCTTCTTATTTATCAGTTTTGTTTCTTGCATTGCTAAAAGTTGAACTAAGATGTGCTCTGTCAATGATCTATGTCTCTAGCCATACTTTTTTTTTTTTTGTTTTGAGACAGAATATCACAGTTGGCCTATGAAGCCTCAACACTTCAATAAAATGGTCCTAGCCCATTAATTCTCTAGAATAACATTTATGCAGCACCACATATGCGTACACTTATTTTTCAAGTCCCATTAAAAGGATTATTTCCTCCAGTTCAGCCCGTTTTACTGTCCTAAAGCTTCTAAGTTCCATCTCCATCATGAAGTGTAGTAGGCAGGAGGTTTAACAAAAATTCTTTACAATTGTTGACCTAAAGAAAAAACACAGTCAAGACAAGGTCAGGTACACTTTGTTTTTCAGGGACTGACTATTATTCACACAGAGAATGTGCTTGGAGAGACTCAGTTTCGGTGGATTTAGGCAGATGTTTTTTATATACAACATGCTTATAATACTGTTCAGTAAAATTCCTAGGATTTAATCCTGATTTTCTTAGAATGCACAGGTGAGTAGGGAAGACAGCCTATGGAACGAACTAGAGTCTGTACCACAGAACTGTAAGGATAATACTCATGAAGAATAGAGGGTTTAGCAAGTGGCAATATCTGAACTTCTGGATGGCATCACATATATTTTTACAGAAGTGATAGTTTAACAATATATCAAAACAAAATGATGTGGCATAAATCCTTGTTAGGATTAAGGGAAGGCGTCATAATTGCACATTCCCAATTCATGTAATATTCAATTATCCTGAAAAATACCATGTTTTATTTTAAAAAAAAAAGATAAAATGAGAATGAGGACTGAAACATAGTCTTTAAAATTTATAGAAATTAAATGCTAATGACCTCTGCATTGTGGAATTATCTTCCTACTGATAATTTCTAATTTGGTTGTGGCTGACATAAACTTTAATTTCGGAACATATTCAGTAAGATTTCAAATGCTCTCTGAAATGCATCAAGACTGCTTATGTATTACATCATGTAATTATTTGAAAATATAGTCTCCAAAACTATGAAATAGGTAACATTTTTTAAAACAGTATATGTGCACATGTAGATAACAATGCCCCTACTAACACAGTTTACACATGCTCCTGGTATGCTTAATTCTCCATCATATAAAATGTATAGAAAAGATCAAATCACAAATTGAAAATCCTGTAATTTGAAGATAAAACTGTATTGAGATAAGCATGTATTATGTACATGTGTGCTGTTCTCTACTTAATTAAAAAATCTGGACTTCTGTGTTTGAAATATATTCACATGAGAAAAAAGCAGAGCAAATTGAATACAAGAATGCTGAAAGAGCATTTATAGTCTCAAAGAAATGTTTAAAAAATCAAGACACAGCTGAGTTTGGTGGCTCCCACATGTAATACTAACACTAGGGAGGCTGAGATATGAGGATCATTGTTAGTTTAAGACCAGCCTGAGCTACAAAGTGAACTCAAAACCAGACTGAACTGCATAGTGATTGTTGGTTTCAGTACTATAAAGGATAAAGTAATTATGACAGATAGAAAATGAACAGAATTAAATATGACTCAAAAAACCCAGCAACCCTTAGTACAATTAATCAAAAAGAAAGAGAAAATTTGAAGACTAGGATAATAACGTGACAGAAAATTGTTCATTAGTACAGTTATTTATGAAACTTTTCATATGAAAGGAGAAGTAATTCACATCAATCAAAGCCTTGAAATCTATAGGAACAGGGGTAAACTTAGCAAAGCACTCCTAAGAAATCATTAAAAATCTCAGTAGTAGAAATACCTCCAAAATGCCCTGTCTGCTATCAAATACGTGTCCATAGTTCAATAGTTCACTTCAAAGTTTTGTTGATTAGTAATAGTAGCAGTGAAATTTATAAGCACTGAAAAACGTAGTAGGACTGACCTCATTCACAGAGAAGAGGAAAATCAGTTCATTGTAAGGAAGGAGCTCATTGATGTTCGTCAGCTGAAAGTGCACATAGAAGGGACAGAGCTCACAGTCTGCTTTCCATTTTAAACTAAAGTCACACGTTGTGTTCCAAACTGAGCTATGCACTCCGGGGGCAGTATACGACAAGCAAACTCGGCGCATAAAATTATAATTAAGTGTACTAGGTCCTGTGCAAAGCAAAACATTGCTACTAAGTGGAGACAATGCAATAAAATTGTACTCCCCCGTAATTTGCAAAGAAGCAAGAACAGTGTTGCTTACCAAAAGAAGAGAAGGAAAAGTCTCTAACTGCCACCCAAACATTACCTCTATGGTATCCTACAGCACACTGTACAGTTTCCGTTCCATTTTCAAAAGCAAGAATGAGAAAAGGAGATTGTGTGTCATACTTCAGTCTCTATGCTCTATATCATGGTCAAGGTAATGAAGAAAATAGAAATATATACATATATGAAAAGGACAAACATGAATGAGTGGATTTTCCAGTGATGCTAGTTTTGAAGTATAAAACCCTTTTAAGTGAATAAAAATGATATTTGACTCCATGGCTGTGGAACACAAGACTATTACATAACTCTCAAAACCTGTTTCTACACCTAGTCAGAAGACACTCATAGATAACATTTTGAAAGTTAATGTTTTTAATATTTAAAAGCATTAAACATGTAATGATATATCCTGTAATTGTTTCTGAAGGTAGCAAAATAAAACTACTACAATACATCTTTCGCAACAAAAACAAAATAAGTAGCTGCATATAAAATGTCCATAGGTGGAGAAGATAAAGAATGGAACTACTTCTCATTCAATAGGTTTCCTCACATGTGTTTCACTGTGAATCAGAAAATGTAGTTGGCTTCCTAATCATTCATTTGGATTTGATTTATATCAAACAAAAGTAAGTGAAGTAAGTCAATCAAGGTAGATCATTCTTTGTAAAAATACAATATTTTATGGATATGCAAGATTTAAAAGAATAAATAACAAACAATAAGTATTATGTATGAGTTATTCTGTATACACCATTCTTTTCCTCTTTGTCTAGAAAGAAAGGGAAAAGTAGGTGGGGTGATGCATGCCTGGGATCCAGGGCACTGAGAGGCTGAGGCAGGGAGGCTGTGTTGAAACACATCCTTGGCAACATAGGGACTTAAGAAGATCCTTCCTCAAAAGAAAATTTAAAAGGGTTGGGTTTATATCTCAGTGGAAGATTCAATCCTGAAGACTGAAAAAGAAAGATAAAGAGAAAAAAAAATTTTAAAAATGGTGATGTACTTCAACTCCAGTAAGTTTCTCATGATGGATTTGTGAATATACAAATAAATCAGTCTAGGCAAGGTACGATTTTAATTTTTCTAAACATGGAACAGTGTGTGAAGTGTGCAGATGCTGAGTATGCCAGCACTCAGAAGAACCACTGCCTGGGAAAAGCTGTCACTTTTCTGGCTTATGAAGACCCCTTGGGGAAGGCTCTGGCTGGCATTGCCCTAAGTCTCTCTGTCCTCACAGCTGCTGTGCTTGGACTCTATGTGAAGCACCGAGACACTCCCATCATCAAGGCCAACAACAGGGCTCTCAGCTACACCCTGCTCATCTCTCTAACCTGCTGTTTCCTCTGCTCCTTCCTCTTCATTGGCCGGCCCAACACAGCCACCTGCATCCTGCAGCAGACCACATTTGCAGTTGTGTTCACTGTGGCTGTTTCTACTGTCTTGGCAAAAACCATTACTGTGGTTCTGGCCTTCAAGGTCACTGCTCCAGGCAGGAGGATGAGGCAGTTACTGGTGTCAGGGGCACCAAACTACATCATCCCCTTTTGCTCCCTGATCCAGCTCACTGTCTGTGGGGTCTGGATGGGGACAAATCCACCCCACATTGACACAGATGCTCACTCTGAACATGGCCACATCATCATCGTGTGCAACAAGGGCTCCATTATTGCCTTCTACTGTGTCCTGGGATACCTGGGCTCCCTGGCTCTGCTGAGCTTCACGGTGGCTTTCCTGGCCAGGAACCTGCCTGACACCTTCAATGAAGCCAAGTTCTTGACCTTCAGCATGCTGGTGTTCTGCAGTGTGTGGGTCACCTTCCTGCCTGTGTACCACAGCAGCAAGGGGAAGGTCATGGTGGCCATGGAGGTCTTCTCCATCTTGGCCTCCAGTGCAGGGCTGCTGGGCTGCATCTTTGTCCCCAAGTGCTATATTTTTTGCTAAGACCAGAGAGGAATTGTCTTTCCGGATTGAAAACTAAGAAACATTTTGGAATTAAAACATCTTCTTAAATTATTCAGTCTTATATTTGATGATGTATGGGATTTACTACAATAAATAAAGGAATACCATTTGTTTCCTTAATAGCCTTGCACTTGAATTGTCTATAAATGTAACAGTTTTCAATTAGAATTTTATTCTAATTTGTTTTTTTTGCTTTCACAATGAATTTTATTCTTTATGCTGTTGATTATATTATTTCGTTTTGTTTTTTCTTCTTCAGTTTCTGAACACTGATAACAAATGTAATACACTAGCTTTATTCTACAGATCATTCTCTATGAATCCCCTAGACATTTAAGAATTTCTCTCTCATTAGTCTTTAGTTCTCTAGAAATTTCTATGTAGATGGCATAACAAATATTGCTGAATTTAAGTTGGTATTGTATTAAATATGTATTTAACTTTCGGCTGCACTTGTTCATGTGTAGTAGAGATTTTCTGTATGCAGAATTTATGAATCTTGGGGTGGCAACGTAGCTCAGCGGTCTAAAGCACCTGCTTTGGTAAGCTTAGGCAAGCTCTGAGAGACCGAGGTTCAATCACCAGCACCACATGCCGTGCCAGCCCCTCCCCCAGGGCGGGCTGAGCTGAACCCCCCCCCCGCAAGAAAAGAGTCCGTGATGTGTAGCAAGACACTGTAATAAATAAATAAATTTAAAAAAAAGAATTTATGAATGTCTCCATGTACCCTGTTTAATAATCCTTTGTTAATATGAATCACGTATCTACGTACCTAGTTTTTCTGTTGTACATACATTATGTATAAATCAGTGGGGGAAAGGAAACTATTCTGTCTGGGTGCGCTCACGTTGGAATGAAGAACTGAGGTCTGATGGCCAGGGAGGACACTCCACCAAACCTTCCCAGGCCACTGTGGTCCAAGAAGTAGCAAAGATCAGGAAAGGGAAAGGCGGGCCTGTGGCTTCTTGAAACACATGGCCCCTTCACCTGGGAGAAAAGTGACGTAGGTTCTTCTACTACTAACAACTCATGGAGGACACATGTCGCTGTCAGTGCCTTAAATAATAAGCCTTCAGAATAAGCCTTATATCAAAACATGAACTCTATTTTTTAATGATGTCTCATACCAGCCATTGTTGTGGTTACCATACATTGTCACCCATACAGTTCTCTTGAGAATGTATTTTGTTTTCTTAACACATTTTTCTTTGAAAACAAGAAAGTATATATGCCTAATGCAAGAGGAAAGCATTAGTTTACTGCACCAAATTGAATAATAAAGTTTACTTTTAAAAAATCAAGGACGTTTCTTCCAAAGTCATAAACTCTGAGCATCAGACCATCTCAGTAAAAGACAAGGAAAGTAAGACAGGAAGCCAAACAGGCTTTTGCCGACTTGGCACCATTCAGGGTGCCAGACCCGGGACCAGAGGCAGAAAAGAAAAAGAAAAAAATAGGGGGAAAAGAACTCCAACTGCTGGTATCCACAGATAACATCATTGCAAGCTTCAAAACAGGACAGTATTTTTAATTTTTAGAGCACCATGCAAATGACACCTTCCAGAAATTAAACACACACAACACTGGATATACTAAAATCAAACTTCGCTCTTTATGAGTAACTTAATTCAAACTGCTGAATGCCTCCTACGTGGAGAGAAAGGGGCAGAGTGAGTCAAAGTCCCTTGCACTGTCCTGAGAGTTCCAAGAGGACAGCACTAGGTCGGGGTCATGATCAGAGATCTGAATCACAGATGCTTAGCAGCCTCACAGGTGGGCAATTAACAGCCCTGAAAATCCTGGCAGGGACAGAGGGCCCAGAACGCCAGGAGTGGAGTGCCTGGATAAATTTAGGCGAAAGATCCTTTTTGTGCCTACAGTGATTGCTGAAGTAGTCGGAGAAGATAACAGGTGTCATCCTCTCAGGGATGAGTGAATCTGTTGCTGTGGGATTTAATCCCCACGTTATTAACTGTGGCTGACCTGTGCCACTTCTGGAATAGTAAGATTCATCGTTACCCTCAGGAAGGGGAAATGATAATTTCATTTGTTCTCTCTTGTTTAATGCAGTTCTTCTAAAGTTGGATGCCGCACACTTTACTTTTGCCTTTCTTACTGTGCAGAGAGGAAGGGTCAGGAAATGTGATGCTCAAGGACCTCAGAGTAGCAGAGAGCTTTCACCTCCTGGGCTCAGCCACCTGCTGTGATCAAGTCCCTTTGCTAAGTCTCAGATCCTTTACATGTGAAAAAGCTGATGGAACTAAAAAGGACCCAAGATTGTTGCCACCAAGTATTGGCGCGTGGATGGGGTATTTAAATCAGGACACTCCTCAACCAATAGCTGTGTAGAACAGAATCCTCAGAAGAGCAGACACCAGCAAGCCACACACACCCCATGTCCAGCTGGCTATTCATCCAACTTTTATTAAATGCCCTGAAGGAAGCCCTTGTCCTGAGACCTAGCAGAAGGGAAGAGCTTAGCCAAAGTAGATTTTTCCTTTATGTAGTTTATCTTTCCCCAGTGTGAAAAAACCATAAATAAAATAGATTTAAATAATATTAAGAGTTGTGAATAAGTGAAGCGCAGAGTGCTGTGATAAAGATGAGATGTAACACAGCATGTGTTCCTCTGTGTGTGTATGTGTGTGTGTGTGTATGTGTGTGTGTTTGTGAATGTGTGTTGGAACTGGCAGTTGGCCAATTTGAGGGAAGGAGTGAGCTGAGTCCTTAATATCGGGTCATCATTTCCAATGAGGGGAATCAGGGATTACTAGGCCCAGGCTGATAAGTTTGGCTCAGTGCCTGGCCATCAGGTGTGTAGACTGTGCAGCAAGCTACCTTCAGAGAGAGGAGCAGGCAGCACTATCAGGTTTGTCTTGGGATTGAGAACTAAGAGGTGTAAAGACAACACTTACCAGGCAATTGTGTTTGAGGGGTGGTGGGCAGGCTACAGAGCCAGGGAATGTTCTGAAGGAAGTGTGATTGGGGCTCCACTGGGCATCAGACAGAAGAACAGAGTGGTCACCATGGTGTTTCCTTCCTGGTATGGCTGTTGGAGCTGTCTTGAAGGCTGAGCAAGTGTTTGCTTCTAATCTGCTGGAAGTCCCATCTGGTCTATAATGTGATCCTCATTTTCCTGTGGTCTCAGTTAATTTCTCAGTGTGTCATGACAGTAAACCGCGATTGCATTTCAGCGAGGTCACTTGCAATCATGGGAAGGCGATGGAAGCAATGTTAAATGGGGCTGGCCTGAAGCACTGGTTTTCTTGTTTGCCTGAGGAATGATTTACTTTCTCTCCTCCCCACCCTCCCAAGTACTTTATTATTATTTTTTTTTATTGAACTACAAATGTCAATCAGACAGTTTCAAGACACTTTAACAATACAGATTCAATAAATTAATACATGGCAAACTGTTTTCATAATGTTTTGGTATTGTACAAGGTGCATACATGATATTATATTTACAGATATTATTTTAGCAGATATCTCTTATCAGTGAATTAAGAGTGTAGCGGCTTACTTATCTTATTTTTTATACCTGAATTATATCAAAGATTCAATAATTATTTTCCTAGAGGATGACCGTAGTACTAGAAGCCGACATAATATCCTGTCCAACCACATTTAGTGCAAATCTTGCCTCTCATAGAATTATGCAGAAGCCCAGCGTTATTTATCCCAACTGTACTGTGTATACAAACACATCATGATTTTTTCTTTCTACACCCCTTCCTTTGTCTACACCTGTCAAGGGTGGGCACTCCATTGACATTCAACTAACTTAGGTGCTTGAACTCGACACCACAATCCAACACAGTCCAGCATTCTACAACAATAGCGAGTTATTCAAAGAAGTTGTCAACCATAGCCATTTACAGCTCAGCTTAATATTATGGCCCCAGTGGTATTTCTATTTAATGGAGTATTACTCAGCTATTAAGAATGATAAGTTCGAAGCATTATATACTGAAGTGGATGCCACTTGAACATATACTCATAAGTGAAATAAACCAGACACACATGTGTAAATATTGGATAGTCTCCCTAGTATAACAAGCGAAAAGCAGAAATACAAAAGGAAACATATAACAAGTAAAATCAATTGAGTCAGATAAGGCAAAGTGAATGGCATATACTGCAGGATACTAATCAGCTTTTCTTCCGGATGGTTAACAACCTAAGATCACAAGTCAGAGTTGGAGAAATAGAAGAGCCACAAGGCCAGCCAACATTTGGGCCCTAGCCTTTCAAGGTCAGCGGAAAACCTGTACTGCAACATCATGAAACTCAGGGAGCTCCAAATTTTCTGAACAAAGTGATTATGGAGCCACAGAGGAAAGAAATTGAAGTTCTATAGTGTGCCAGGGAGAGTCACATGAAGAGAAAACTTTCACTCAAGCTCTCACAGAGAGCAAACTGGTCAGGTATTGGCCGTGACTCATCCACATGGATGACACAGACAAAGGAACTACAGAACAATGTACAGGACTACAAGATAAACCCTGACAGGACTTCACTGACCACATAAGACACATAAAGTTCATGTGTTGGTATATAAGTCTTGATCTATCTCGGTCTTAACCATCCAGTAGAAAAGTATAAAAATGAAGTATACCTCCCCAGTACTTTAGAGTGAACCCAGGCCTTTCTGCAGGCAAGTGCTCTGCCACTGAGCTTCTGCCCCAGACAGGGGTTATTCTATTTCTCAGATAATAACTTTTGTCATATAGAATTTGTGCCTGTGTGTGACATAGTTTGATTCATTTTTCCCCTCTTCCTGTCTTCCCTTCAGCTGATGTTATTCATAGAAGATCTTTGCCATGTTTTCCTTACATTTTCCCTTTTCCTTTCCCCACCTCCTCCTTAGGTCTCCTCCTCATTTAACCACTTCTTCCTACCTCACAGGATGTACTAAACATTTTTCTCCATAGTTTCTCTCACATTTGCTCACCAGAGAAGCCATGAAGTATTTGAACGTATGTATCCAATTAACTTCATAAAGAGTATGGTCTCAAGGTGCATCTATTTATCTAGAAATGGTCAGGCTTACTCTTATGTATGACTGATTCATACTCTATTGTGTTAACATTTTTTCTTCTGTATCCATTCATCAGTAGACGGGCATTTGTGTTGTTTCCAAGATTCAGTTATAAACAGTGCTACAGTAAACATTTATGTGCATATACTGCTGCAGTAAGATGGTTTAATTCTTTGGGGAAAATGCCAATCATAGGAAAAGCTTGGATAAATGGACCACGTAGTCTGAATCCTTTGAGGAATCTCTTAGCTGATTTCCACAGTGCTTGTACCAGTCTGCACTTGCACCAACAGGAGAGAAGCATTATTTTTTATCCACAGCCATGCCAGCAGTTGTTATTGCTTCTTGGCTTGGTAATGGCCATTCATTTTGGAGTGAAATGAAATCTCAGTGGAGTTTTAATTTGCATTTCTTCAAAGACCAGTGACGTTAAGCATTTTTTTCATATATTTAGTTGCTGTTTCTACTTCTACAGATACCCATTTTTGGATTGTGTCTTTACATGTAGAGGGACTGATTTCATTAGTTCTTTGTACATTTTGTAGATATGAGTCTTTTATCTGAGAAAGATCTGGTAAATTTTTTTCCCACTGTGGGTTGTCTGTTGTGGTTTCTTTTGCTGTGTAAATATGATTTACTATAGTGATAGTAAATACTAGTTGTTGATATTCTTGTGATGTTTTCTGGGTGATTAGGATTTGTTCATAAAGTTTTGCCTACACGTATGCTTTCAAGAGTTCAATCTACTCTTTCTGACAGCAGACTTAGCATCTCTGTTTCAAAATGTGAACCTTTGATCCATTTGATTTTGTGGTGAGATATTTGGGACTAGTTTGAGGCTTTGGCATACGGAAAGCCAGCTTAACCCACTACTTAGTAAAGAGCCTGCCCTTCTTTCAAAGATGGTGTTTGAAACTTTTATAAAATACAAGGTGGCTCAGTATTTTCAGAGTTGTTTCTGCATTCTCTCTTCTCATTTTCTGCCTTTTTCATTCCATTGATCTGTCTGTCTTTTTTATATTTTATTTTTTGGGTGTTTTTTTCCAAGTACTGTGCTGTTTTTGTTTCGGGAGCTCAGCGATATAATTTCAAGTCGGGGAGCGTGATTCCATTTGTCATACATTTGTCGCCCAGTACTGCTTTTGCTTTTCTAAGTCTCCTCTACTTTCAAATCAATTTTAGAAATGTTTTCTTTCATTCTGTGAGGAATTGTATTTGTATTTTGATCAGAATTCCATTAAATCTGTATAACAATTTTGGGAGTGTGTACATTTTCACTATATTGATTCTTCCTTTCCCAGAACATTTTTCCTTACATCTTCTTTTTCCACTTATGATAGTTTTGTAGTTTTCAATGTAAATATATTTTGCATGCTTCATTCGGTTAATTTCTACATATTCTGTTTTTGGATTCTATTGTGAAAGGTGCTGTTTCTCTAATTTCTTTCTCAGTGATTTTGTTATTTAAGAACAAGGAGGCTGTGAATTGTGTGTACAGGTATGCTGTGGAGAGCCAGCCAATGTTTGACCTCTGACAAAGCCATGTCAAGTTCGGAAAATCTGAAAAGCAGAGCTTCATGTAGACGTATCTTCAAAAATGCCTGGGAAGTGTTAGGCTTATGATTCATATAACAGAGAGTACACAGTTACACCTAGGGTTTTGGCATAACTTAATTAAAGGCATAAAGTTCTTAGAGTTTGACTCCTTGCTTCCTGCCTTGTGAACCTACAAAAGGAACAAGCCTAAGCCAAGAGAAGACTTCACTGACCACATAGGAAATATAAAGTTCATGTGTTGGTATATAAGTTTGGATCTACCTAGGTCTTAGCCATCCAGCAGAAAAGTATAAAAGTATAAAAATGAAGTATACATCGTGAGCCCATAATATTAAGCTGAGCTCTAAATGGATATGGTCGACAATTTCTTTGAATAACTCCCTATGGTTGCAGAATGCTGGACTGTGTTGGATTGTGGTGTCGAGTTCAAGAACCTAAGGTAGTTGAATGTCAATGGAGTGCCCACTTTTGACAGGTGTAGACAAAGGAAGGGT
>PVKA01052952.1:0-11461 GCA_004027165.1 Ctenomys sociabilis
AAACTATGTCTGAATATTGAAGATATATCTGAATTTATAATTTTTATTTTGCAATTTATTTTCTTTCTTTCTTACCTATTCATTTTCTCCTGCTAATTTTCATTTTTTCTGAAATTAATTAAACTGTTTCATTATATTTTCCACTGTCTCGCTCTTTTTTAATTTATGTATTTGGCACAGTTTCTCACTATGCAGCTTGGACTCATAGTGATCCTTCTGTTTTTCAGCCTCCCTAGCACGGGAATTATTGACGTGAGCCACCACACCGGGACTCGGTCACTTGCTCAGTGTGCCCCAGAGGCAGCGCTGGCATGGCCTGAGAGACCAGGGATCAAACCCTGGTCCCTGCACTTGCATAAGCACGGTCTTCATCTGCTGAGCTATCCTGCCAGCGCCCCACTTTCTTTTTACTAATTTCTTCATTCTACTTGGTTTTGTTATTACTTCTATGCTTACACAAGAATTAAAATGCATGGTACTTCACTTATTAAACTTCATTATAAGTTTTGATTTCTTATTCAGTGTGACTCCTAAAACAATTTTAAAACATTTAACTTCCTTCTTGTGTGTCTCTTTACATTTATTATCATTTTCATCCTCATCATAATAACATTGTTATATTATTTTAGTAAGTCAATGCTAATTTAGATTTACCCACCACTTTCCTGTCTGGACTGCTTTTAATTCCTTTGTGAATTTTAAAGCTTTACTTGGTTAATATTCATGGAGTCTATTGAAATTCCTTTAGACTG
This sequence comes from Ctenomys sociabilis, assembly GCA_004027165.1. NCBI lineage: Eukaryota > Metazoa > Chordata > Mammalia > Rodentia > Ctenomyidae > Ctenomys > Ctenomys sociabilis. The sequence continues at coordinate 753 of PVKA01052952.1, forward strand.
CCATAATGCCATTTTTTAAATTTAAGTTTTGCAATCTTGTTCTCATGAATAACTTGTTTTGGTTATTCTAGGTCCTTTGGCTTTCCATATGAATTTTAGAGTCATCCTGATATCTATAAAAGGTTTGTAAAAATATTTTAGTAGGAATTACATTAAATCTATATTCCAATTTGAAGACAACTGATGACTTTATTATGCTGAATAGCTCAACATGAACATTTTGCTTCTTAATTTATTTAATCCTTAGTTTCTTTCACCAGCATGATAACCTTTTAACAATGTAATTTTGCACTTATTTTATTAAAATACACTTATGTTATTGTAAATTACATTGCTATGAATGTTGATTCTTAATTGTTCTTTGCTAAAATATAGAAATATTTGAGTTTTAGTTCTTACTTTATGTACTATGCATTTGTCTAACTCATTTTTCTAAAATTTCCTTTCAGTAAATTTCTGGAGATTTTCTACAGAGACAGACCATATATAAGCAAGAATAGTTTAGTTTCTTTCCTTTCAATATTTTTTTTCCAGCTCAATCCACCCTGAGGGTGGGGCTGGTGTGAAACATGGTGCCTGTGATCAAACTGTATCCCCCTGAACCTTCCTAAATTTGCCTAAGTGGACACTTTAGACCACTGAGATACCTTGCTGGCCCTCAGTAATTTGTCATTTTGTTTTTTTTTTTCTTATGCTAAGACTTCTAATAATTTGTTAAATATTAGTGACAATGAAATATTGGGAAAAAGAATTTAGTATTTAATAGTAATGTTACCTGTAGTATTTTTTAATCTCTTTATTAAGATGAGAAAAGTCTCTTTCTTTCTTTCTTTCTTTCTTTCTTTCTTTCTTTCTTTCTTTCTTTCTTTCTTTCTTTTTTTCTTCCTTCTGATGGGGGTACCAGTAATCAAACTCAGGACCTGATGCTGTGCCACTAAGCTAAACTCCCAGCCTAAAAGTACTATTTATATTATTATTTGAATTTTCATAATAAATTTATTAATTGAATAGTTATGTGGCTTTTTTCCTTAAAAATATTATATATATATATATATATATATATATATATATACATTATGTTGATCAATTTTTAAAGAAGGAACCCTACTTTAATCTCTGGGTGGAGTGTACTGTGTCAGTTATGGTCTACATCCTATTTATGTATTCTGCAACTGTTCATTTACAAGCATTTTGGAGGGATGCTTGCATGATTTTTTAAACGTTTGTTTTATTGAGAGACAAATACCAATGAGACAGTTTCAAAGCTGATTAATAGGACGGTTCCAATAATTAATACACTTTACATTGTTATCTTCTTAGTAGTTATCCATAGTACAAGAAGCAGACAGGATATCTTGTCCAAACACTATTACTACAAATCTCTCTTTTCATAGAATCAAGTGAAAGTAGCTATATATCTATCCTAACTATTCTGCATATACAAATACAAAATTGTTCTTCCTTTGTATCATCTTTTTCTTTGTTTAGTTTGTCAGAGATGAAATTCTATTGGCATTTGAATACTATACATGCTTGAATTCAGCAAAACACTTCAACACAGTCCAGCAGTCCACAATAGTAGTGGGTTATCCACAGAATTTTTTGTTGACTAGAGCCTTTTACAGCTCAGCATATCAATATGGCTTTACTTTACATACCTCATTTTTATACTTTTCTGCTGGACGGTTAAGGCCAATATAAAACAAGACCTATATAACAAGACATTAACTTTTGTATCTGATAAGGTCAGTCAAGTCCCTTTAGGATTTATCCTGTAACACTTTGTAGATCTTTTGTCGGTGCCAGCCATGTGGATGAGTCACGACCATTGTTTGACCGGTTTGCTCTCTGTGAAAGCCTATGAGAAAGTTTTCTCTCCACGTGACTCTCCTTAGACACACTATGCATCATCATTCACATTCCTCTGTGGCTCCATAATCTCCTTGATCAGAAAATTTAGGGCACAACTTAGTTACATGATGTTACAGTATACTGTACAGTATACAGTCTCCTTTGTCCTGAGTCTTCACTAACTTTGAAAGGCCTAAATATTGGCTAACCTTGCAGCCTTCCTTTTCTCCAATTTTTGATTTGCAAACTTAGGTTGGTAACCCTCCAGAAGAGAAATTGATTATTACCCTTCAACATATGTAGTTCAGTTTACCCTCACTATCTGTCTAAATGTTAAACATCTTAGGCATAACATGAAACAGGCATTTTCCATCAAGTATTAAAGTATTGAACTTTAAGTCCTTACAGAATATGAGGAAAAAATTAAAAAGTAGGAATAGACACATATTTTAACACAGAAATTTAGAAATCTAACCACATACAGCATTGTAGCAGGACCATCCTACAATATTTTTTTGCATCTTTGTCGAGAAGAGACATTCAGCTGAAAATTCCCATTCTTTTTAATGCTAATACAGTTCTTGCTTTAAAAAGTGAGTTGAGTTGTTCCTTCTTTCTCTATTTTTTTTGAAATTGTGTAGAATTGGTACTGTTTCCTTCTAAAGAGATATTTAGAATTATCCAGTGAAACCATGTGGTCCTTGAGAAGCTTTTTTGAGAATTTTTTAATTGCAATTTTGATTTCTTTTTTATTTATGGATTATTTGTAGTACCTATCACATATTGATTGAGTTTTGTTATTTTTTGAAGAATTTATTAATTTCAACTAAATAGTCAAATTTATGTTTGGAGAGAAGCTTGTAGATTGGTTTTATTTCCTCTTAATACATCAATGACAGAGTACCCTAATTCGCTCCTGACATTGATAATCTGTGTCTTCTATGTTTTCTTAAACGGCCTTGCCTAAAGATTTACCTATAAATTTGGTGTTAATGTTCTGTTGTTTTTCTGTTTCTCTAATTTCTACTTATTCTTATTATTTTCTTTTTCTAATTTTGGTTCTATTTTATTTCCATATTTGTGTTTCTTGGTGGTAACTTAGTCTTACCTTGACACTTTTCTTGTTTTCTGACATAAATACATTGTGCCAATTTCCTGAGTACTTTTCCAGCTATACCCCACATATTTGGAAATGTTGTATTTCCACTTTGCTAAGTATGTATTTGTCTATTTCCCTTGGTAATTTCTTTTGATTCATATGCTGTTTAGAAACACTTTCATTTTTATTTTATTTTTCTGAATTTATTCACCTACAATAAAAAATGATGAACATAGCCTACAACCCATGTGTGCTCTTTGTTTTTGTCTCCTTATTCATGATCCCCACCTTGGTGATACTAAAGCATTCTCTATCAGGTGAGAAAGGCAGCATCGGCCTTGATATAACCCTCTGTGGAGCAAAATATTTTATGTGTTGTAATATGCTATTCAAAATATTATATAAAGTAATATATGTATATGTATGTATGTATATATATATATATATATGAAACATTTTTAATTTGCAATTGTTCAGAGATTTTTCTCTTATCTTTCCATTATTGATTCCTAGCTTGAACCCATTCTGATCAGAGGACATACTTTGTCCAATTTTCTTTTTGCTTTATAATTGTAAAGATGTATTTTATGACTCAAAATATTTTAATGGATATCCCATCATGCTTTAAAACACTGTATATTCTGTTGGTTTTGGATATGCTTAAAATATCATTTAGACCTTATTAATCATTGTTATTAAATTTTTCTCTAGTAGAACTGATATTTTTGTTTGGTGCTTATATCAATTATTGAGAAAGTAGTAGTGCTAAATTCTTCAACCATAATCACAGATTTATCTACTTTTTCTTTCATTTCCATTTGTTTTTGCTTAATACATTTTGTAGCTCAGTTGATAAATATACATATATGCATTTGTGATTAGTGTCAACTAGGTAAATAATTTACTAGGTAAATTATAATTTGTTAATATGCTATTTTGGGTTGTGTTTAGATGTATTCCCTCAAGGGATCATAGGTGAGGCTTTTTCAGAGGACTCTAGATCTGGAGTGTGTGACTATGGAATTAACTCATGTGTTAATGAGTACAGCTCTCAGATTAAGGGTGCTAGAATTAATTGTATGAATACCACCTGCCGTAAGTAGCCTGGATAAGATACAAAGGATAGAAAGAACTGTGACCTTTGAGACTATGTGAAGCATTTTTTTCTGCACTTAATACTCTTAACAATTATATATAGTAGACATCAATACATGTGTTTCACTGATGAGGAGATAGATAAAGAGGCTGTAAAGTGATTTGGTTCCTGTAGGAAAGTACTTTTTCAGAATTCACAGGGGTTTGAGAAGATACAATCTGTCAGGTAGAAGGCAGCATTTAGAGTGTCAGAAATCATAAAAAATAGACATTTCAGAGAGCCTTAGCACTGGTCATTTAAACTTGTCAGAAATAGCTCTTAGGGACTGAGTTTTTAGTTTCCAATTAAGCTGCTGGTAAACCTGGATGAATGTTCTCATCAATCACATCCTCAGATTGTGCTCCTCAGCTTATTTTGACAAAATAGATGTGGCAGAACTTCTAGCTACAATGGATGACAAATACTATTTTAGTTTACAGAAAATGATTTCTGTGTGTGTAACCAATCAATGATTGGCATGCAGAGCATATAATGAACTTCAGTATAAAATATGAGCATTATACATATATAAATTTTGTTTAATAATAGTTTGATAATCCCACATATTATTTAGGTTGAAGCAATATAGGAAAACTCATACACTGATACTGCAGAATCAGTATGACTACTGTGTGCGCTATGTTGAAAATGTGATAATGAAATTTTGTATCCCCTAGGGCATCCAGCAGTTTCATCCCTGAAGTATGGATCTTAAAGAAATTGTTAAACAGGAATGTGAAGACCTTGGTTTAAACTGTGATTGATTTTCCTATCTTCTATATTTTACCGAGGATTTCCAAGGCTAATGTTGCCCAGGATATCAAAGGCAGGTCTCTATTGCAATCCTCCCTGTTTCCTTAGTGTGAAACCTTTGTTCTAGGTTTACATGTCTGGGCAGGAAATGCTATCCAAAAGTAACTGAAAGAAACAGTGTCACAAACAAACCTGCATCAGAGGAATTTTTCTGTTAACTATATTGAAGGAGAAATTTTCAAGTAACTACACAAGATGCTTCAAAAACTGTTCCCATTCTCTGTGGTCCAGAATTTATGCTACTTGGCAAAACTAGATAGAATGTTTACCTGGGGCGGCATTAACATGTGCTTCAGACCCCATGGACGGGTAAGAATACTACAATATTAGCGTGAAAGGATTCATGGAAACTACATTTTAAGTTTTTAAAAATTATTCATTTATTTGGTATGGGTCTTGTTACCGAGCTCAGACTCATAGTGATACCCCTGTCTCAGCCTCCCCAGAGTTGGGATTACAGGTGTATGCCACCACGCCTCATTTCAATGGCTGGCATGGTAGCATGGCACCTAGTACCAGAGATTGAACCCAGGTCATTGTGCTTGCCAGGCAGGTGCTTAGACCATCAAGCTATCTCTCTGACCTGAAACTCCATTTAAAAAAGTTCAGATTCATTGGGCTTTGCTTGGCAGACACAGTTTTAAAAATTCATAGTTTCAAGAGCCTATACAGTTTTTGGAAGCAGGTATTTGTAGATGTTTTAACCTTTGAAGAATTTAATCCTTTCAGAATTCAATTTCTTTGCAAATGAATGTATTTAAATGATGAGTATTTTCATTGTTTCTGTGAGAAACATACAGTTTGAAATTGTAAATGAAAGCTTTTAAAATTGAGATTTGCAAGGAATGTTAATTCAGTTTTCCACTTTCTCCAAGAATAATCCCCAGAGCAGAGAGTAATAGAGAATAATAGAAAGACCAGACCAGCTTCTAAATCGTAGAATGTTGTCAAATTTGTCTTGAACTATTTTTGAGACTAAATCATGACAGGCACAATTAAAATCGCTGTGTCCTGACTCTAACTCCATCTACCTCACTTCCCCCACTAGATAAAACTTTTACTCGTTTGTTATTCTCACACATTTTAAACTTCTAAATATTTAACTAAAATAAATATTTTATCTACTCACATGCATTTCTGTATGATTTATATATTTATATTAAAAACCTAAAGTGAATTGGTGTGGTATTTTAAGTCCTCTGTAAGTGAAAATATTCTGTTTTTGGTGAATTGGGTAAATTTAAAATCTAATTAAAAGTTTCCCAGGTAGATAGCAAATTGTCTCAGAACAATGTACAAAATGCTCATTGCTTTTTTGTTTCCTCCAAATCACAGGTCTATTTTACCTACAGACATTTGTTGGATTCAGAATTCCTTCCTCCTGGCCTCACTGTATGTTCCAAAGTAGTCCCTACTGTCTTCACAACAGCTTCATCATAAACTCCATATTGTTAAGGCAATGCCCACCATATACGTTCTTTTAAATAACAATGGCTATTTGAACTCTTTATTTTCCATGCTAATTAGCATTTTTTCATGTACACACACAACACACTACACACACACACACACACACACACACACACACACAGTTACTAAACTTTCATTGACGATTTGTAGAATTCTCTGGGCAGAATTGACATCTTTTTGTGTGCATCATCTAGTTCATATGCATGGTACATCTTGACACATCATGTCAAACGGAAATCTGGACAGGCATTAAAAGTGGAAAGGCAGAATTTGTTCAGGAGTAATGCAGTCCAGAGAGTCCAGTGCAAACTGAGCTCAGTTCTAATCATACAGAGACAGCCTGGGCTTTTAAAGTGAACATGAGAATCAAGGGAGGGGGAGATGGTGGAACTTGCATAAGTCGTGCTAGTTACAAAGGCAGGAGTGCTACTGGGCTGCTCATGGTACCTGAGCAATCTGGGCTTGCTAACTGGGGCTTTGTGAGGTCTAGGTTCTACTCTCTGCCCTCATGCAATGAGCAGCAGCCAGAACCCTGTTTTTTCAGGTATTGGTTGAAACAAATAGCAAATGCTTTGGTAGCTTTGTGCTTTTTTCAGGGAGGAGCTACAAGGGGATTAGGTGATCCAGGAATATACCCTTGAGTGGTGGTGGGAGGGAACTGGATGAAACAGAGCTGCTTGTGCAGCTCCAGGGCCCCAGAGGGAGGCCTCATGAAGAAGAAAGCTCGAAGGACCCAAGTCTGATCAAGTAGAGCTCCAGCTCAATTATTGTGCTTTCAGTACTGATACTTTTGTTAGATTTTTAATCTCATGGTAAATTTTAAAGAAAAATCTAAGTATGCAGAAATGTAAATAGATCAGTTACTGGTGTCCCAAATCCAAAGTCATGAATTACATATACCATGTCAAATAAGTACTTCATTCGTGCTTCATAATTTGAGAGCCTTTCATGTCACTTTCATGAAGTAAAGAAAGTTATATTTTTGTATATTGACATTTTGGATCTTTAAATTTCTATCATTGGTATATAGAAATGTAGGTTGATAGATAGATAGATAGATAGATAATAGATAAACAGAAATATGCGTGATCATAGTAAAAGCAACTCACAACCATTGCAGACTGAAATATCATGCTTTTTAACCTCATATTTTCATGTTAATATTTATTGCTTAATTCTCTTCAATGATGCATTAAAATGGGATTTTCCTTCAATGTTCTTTCAAAATCCTTACAGTTTTTTTTACTGTACTATACCTTCTATTTTATAAACACATTTTTTAAAGCTTTTAATATTTTCTATCTCTTACTAAAAGAATTAAATGCTCAACAAGCCCTTTAACACAGTTTCTATTTTGTTTTTCTTCCTATTTGAATGAAAGTTCAATGACATTTTTATGTTAGCATTTTTTTTGAGGGGAGGACTACTTAAACTTATTTTCAACTTATTTACATTATGTAGCAATAATACAATTATGCACTTTTTCCTAGCCAATTACCAAATGTTAATGGTCATTTGTTAATGTGAAATTTTTTAAAAAAATTCATCTTTAATTTGTATTCTCAGAGACTACTATCTTTATAAAAAGTATATTTAAAATTTTTGTAGGATTAGATTAGGCATATTTTGAAAATCTTGGTAAAAATATGTTTACCATAGCTTCCATGCATGATAGATTCGATGTTAATTTCTAACATCACCTCCTAATATGTAATGTATTTCTGGCCCATAATTAGTAATTAAAGAAATTATGATGATGGCATCATAACTTTTAAGACTACCTGTACATTTGCTCTTTTCAAAAGCAGCCTGCTCTGATGGCAGGTGATCATATTGCTCTCTTATTAAGAGTCATTTCCTTACAAAAAAGCCATATTCTGTATATTAGCCTAGATACTTGGATGCCTTCACAGGTGCACTGAGGCTATCCCCATTTATGTGTGACTTGTTTGCTCTTATAGCAAGTTTACAAGCTTAACTTTTGATCTTGGTACATCTTTTCCCATCTGGTCTATGTAACTGCTCTATCCCGGCTTTATTGGACATTTTCCTCAATGGCTTTCTCACTTTGCAAGTCCAACCCAGCCCATGTGGTTGCCCCAGTCACCCAGCTGCTCACAGTAGTGCATGCAGGCTCCAGCATGCTGCATGGCCTTTCTGATGTGCATTGTCAGAGAGCCTGGGTAGGACACAAGCTGAGCTCCTCTTGTATGCACTTGTCCAGTCTTGATCCCATTCCCAATTCTGCGTTTTACTGGCATATGATCTAAGAGTCATACTTAAGACCTCCTGTTCCCAGTTTCTGATCTGTTTTCTGGGGATCAGCATGCCCTCGACTTAATGTTGTTTTAAGGATAAAATGAGATAACTTACATAAAGCACTTGCTGCACTACCAGCTGCAGGGAAAATGCTCACTGAGTGGCTTTCATTTATTATTAAATAACAAAAGCATTTTTTTTTTTTTTGGTTAGGAAATTGAAAGTAGGGACAATTTTGGGGGTGAAAATTGCTTTTTTACAATGTAATGACTTTAAAATATGCTTTAACTTCTATGTTCCTGCAAAGTGGTGGACAGAACTACCTGTCTGAGTACATACCACTATCTTAAATTGCATTTTCCTGACTGTGAAATGTACTTCAAATGGTCCCATCGGTGATTCTCATTTTTCAGAAATGTTTCACTCTGTTTCAATAAGACGCTTCTTCTTTATTGTCAATGCATTGGATAAAGCAGCTTTTCTAGCACAGAGCAGAAGCCCACTACAAATAGGAAGACGATGTTGATGGTATGTATTTCTTTTGGGAGAATCATTGTCACATATCTGACTGAACACTTATTTCTAAAAGAACAAGTTGTTCAGGAAGGAAATCTATTTCTATAACTAAGATGGAAGTTTTATTTAAGAGGTGCAATTGGAATAAATCATGCTAGAGAAAATGGTTAAAGTGCACAGCTGTCGCTTCCAATTGAACACTATTTGTGTAGGAAAATGTTGGTAGGGGTTTTCTTTACCTTTTGACCTTCCAGGTAGCTTCAAGCCACCTGAAAGCATCTTCCTGAAATGACACTACAGTAGCAGACTCAAGGCTCTGTGTGTAGAGTGCTGGGCTGCCACAACCGTAGCCTAGTCCTTTTTTGTCCCTGGTACTGAGAATTGAAGCAAGGCTTTCCCCACTGAGAAACTTTCCTAGGACTCTTAAAAATTTTATTTTGATAGAGGGTCCCAGCCTTAGTTACTAGGTGGCCCTTGTCATCTGCCTGCTTGAGTTCCCGTTGGTACTAGGATTATAGATGTGGGCCACCATGTATGGCTTCCCTGTGCCTCTTGAAGCTTACCACAGCATTCACTACACATCGCTTCACTGTCACGGTTCTCCTGCTTCGCCTCACAACCTTGTTCTCTCATTCTGATTGCTCAGCTCTTCACACTGTTTGTATTCCTCCTTTTCTTTCTCCTCCTTCCATTTCTTCCCTTTTATTTTGTCTTTATGTATCTTAGCAGCTATGATTTATCCTTGCATTTTATGCAACTTCTTTTTCCAATCATTTCTCCCAATTTTTCTGTTCTTTCATTACCCTTTCTATGCCCATTGTTCTTTTGTTTCCTATTTTTCTTCTTACTAGCAGTTGGAGGAAAGGCAGAAAATGCAGTGGCTAAGATAATGCCAGCACACCTTCCCAAGGTCTCATTGCGCTCTGTGGCTCAGGTGTTCACCTGTTGGCTGTTCTGATCACTCATCCGAGGCTTACTCGCCCCTGCTTTTCTCCTTCAGTGATCGAGCACCTACCACTGTCTTGTGCTCTGGTAGAACCTCCTTGCACACACACATAATATCTTTTCTGTCATTATCTACTCTATACCACTACCAAGTAAATATTCAGAACATACATATAAATGATTGCCATGAAAATGCATCAAAGGTTGAACAGTTTTGTCTTCTGAGATAATTCTACAAAAACCTCTCTATAGTTTGCTAAAAAGAGGTTTATGTTAATGATAAATGCCTAAGAGAATGCTGTTAAAGAAAAATACACATTGTTTAGATATAACAAGAGTAGAACAAAAGTAATGATTTCATTCATCATTAAACACTTTCTCCAACTTTGTGGGTTGCTTTTTCTCATTGTTAAGAGTGTCTTTTCCCAGGCACACTATAGAACTTCAATCTCTTTCCTCTGTGGCTCCACAATCTCCTTGCTCAGAAAATTTGGAGCTCACCTGAGTCTCATAATATTGCAGTACAGGTTCTCCTATGTCCTGAGTCTTCGCTGACCTTGAAAGGCTAGGTCCAAAATGTTGGCTGGCCTTGTGGCTCTTCTATTTCTTCAACTCTGACTT
>PVKA01052953.1:0-11463 GCA_004027165.1 Ctenomys sociabilis
TCTTTTCTTTCTTTCTTTCTTTCTTTCTTTCTTTCTGTCTGTCTGTCTGTCTGTCTGTCTGTCTGTCTGTCTGTCTGTCTGTCTGTCTTTCTGTAGAACTGGGGATTGAACTCAGGTGCTTTCCAGGCAAGCGCTATTCTACTGAGCTACTGATATTTCTGTGTTGAATTTCTGCCTAATTGATCTGTCTCTTTGTGACAGTGGCATGTTAAAATCCCCCTTCACTATTATATTATTGTTCATTTAATTTTTCATCTGTGTTAAAAATTTGTCTTATGCATGATGGTGCTCATACACTGTATGCATTTATATTTATAATTGCTATATTTTCCTCTTGTAGTGTTCCCTTAGCAAATATGTAGTGACTGTCTTTATCTTCTGATGATTTTTGGTTTGGATTTGATATTGTCCACAATCAGGTAATCTACCCCTGCTATTTTTCTGTGGTGTGGAAAATTGTTTTCCATCCTCTACATTTAGTTTGTGAATTTCCTTTGGAGTTCAGTGTGTTTCTTATATGCATCTGATTGTTGGGTTTTGTTTCTTAATCCACTCTGCTATTTTTTTTTTTTCTAATTGGCGAATTGAGGCCATTTACATTAGTGGGTATAACAGATACATATTCACTTATGCTTATCATGTCCTTTTATAGGTTGTATCCTATTTCCCTATTTTAATCAGTTTCTCCGTTTGGTGGTTCCTTTCTGCTTTTTTTAGAACATGTGATCACTTCTGTCTCTTTCTAGAAGATCTGTCAATACTTGTAGTGTTGTTTTAGTGGTGGTGAATTTCTTTAATTTTTCTTTGTCATAAAGGATCTCATTTCACCAGTGATTTTGATAGATAGTTTTTCAGGATGCATCAGTCTGCATTGGAAATCATTTTCTTTCAGGACCTGAAATACTTTACTCCATGCTCTTCTTGCTTTGATGGTTTGTATTGAGAAATCTGCTGTGATTCTGATGGGGTTTGTATTATAGGTTATCTGTTTTTTTTTCTCTAGTACATTTTAATATTCTATTGTTTTGCCAAATTTCTGAGATCTTGATTATCATGTGTCTAGGTGTAAATGTACTGTGATAATATGGCTATGTGGAGTTTTATATCCTTACTTATCAGTATGTCAGTTTATTTTCACATGTTTGGAAATTTTTCTGGTAGTGCCTCTGCAAAGTCTTTTTATGTCATATGTGCTGTCTCCTGTTGCTTTATTGACACCTGTTATTCAAATAGTATTTTTCTTAGCATCATCTTGTAGTTGCTGAATTGTTACTTCCTGGTTCCTTGTTAATCCTGAAATTCTGTCATCGGTTTCATTCATGCAGTTTTGCCACCTTTGAGTGGAGTTATTTTCTTGGATATCTGTTTAAATCTATTTCATGCATTGTAGCTGTTTCTTATATTTTTCATTCAGTATTTCTTAAAGATTTGCACTGGTACCAGCATAAGCTCCACACCTGAATGCTAGGGGCTAAGGTAGGTCAGAGATTACCAGAGTCTCACAGACTGCCCAGAGTGTGCCAAAGTTCTTAAGTTGTACCACGAAAGCTCTGTGCATGTATACACTGGGCCCACAGGTTACAATTCTCCTCTGTCCTGCAAACCACTTTGAGTCCCCATCTTTCTAAATCATATTAAATAACTTTGAAAAAACTAGAACGATTGTGGTATGAATATATCCATTTTTAGATAGTCATTTTTCCCCCTGCAGTACTGGGAATGGATCCCAGTAATGCTCCACTGCTGAGCTACATCTTCAGCTTTATTTGTTTATTATTTATTTACCCTACTGGCATATGCCACAGAACTTGGCACACAAATACATATTTTAGCTATAAGTATAGCATAGCTCAATATTTGAGATTGAAAAATATTTCTTATAAGCTCATTCGCAGTTTATTCTACAATTTGTTGGCAGTTTTAGTTTTATGTAAAGCTAGTATTTGCCTTTTCATGATTGTGTGCAAATAAATTTTCTTCCGTTTAGTCCTTATCTATCATAGCCATTATTTTAATCCCTGTTTTTCATTGTCCCGTTGTGGTTAATCTGGTCTAAAAGGGTAGCATAATTCCTGGAAAGAAGCCCTGAGATTAACATCAGAATTTTGGAATCTGTGTTTGAGTTTTTACAGTTACTGGTCATGTAGTCTCAAGTAGATCCTTAAAACAACCTAGGAAATGAATTGGCATCCTTTTTCACAATTGTCTAGACACTTTTCTTTTTTTTGCAGAACCAGGAATTGAACTCAGGACCCTGAGCTTGCCAGGCAAGCACTATTCTACTGAGCTATCTCCCCAGCTCCTTGTCTAGTACACATTTTAGGATCAATTTGAATCAAATCTATATATGGTTGTAAAGTGTGGGACAGAGTTGTTCAGGCTAACAAACTCTGAATAAGCTGATTACCTTAGCTGAATGCTGTATTTGCCTAAAGAGGGTGACTTTTTCTGATTTGTATGTGGTGTCCACAGAGGTTAGTCGTGCCTCTAATAGATTATCTATTTAAATAGTGAAGCTATTATGCAAATGCATTTCTCTATATCTACAAGTTCGTAGACTGAAGATTCTGCTGAGATTACCCTCTTTTTCTTTCTTCAGAAGTCACTAGTTGTTTATCTGGTAGCTGACATTGAAGAGTCCAGTTTTTACTAGAATAATAGCTTATTTAAGGTAACTAATCATTAGCATTGGGAATTCGCAGAAATGAATGCTGTAGCTTTAAATCAAAAGCAGTGTATCTGTCACTGTTTCACTCTTATTTTGTGCTTCCCTTGCTACTATGTCTAACACATTCTATATAATCAGCATGAAGAGTCTGCACCTTACTATGTGAGGATCAACTGATTATTAGCCTTGTGCCGTGGATTCTGAGATGTGCTGTCCAAATTTTCACTTTAAGTCTGGAGCATTTATTTCCCAAGAGTATTGGTTGCTACTAGTGTAGAGCTGAGTCTGACCTGAGTAATTACCCTTGGCAGAAATGACTACTTCTTAGAAGGTAATATGGTCTTCAGAGGGGCAGCCAGTATTGAAAGACTGGATGGTGCAAGATCATTTCACTTGCCTTAGTTTGGGACATCAATAAAAGACTGCTTCAGCTTCAAAGCCTTGCATGATACATACTTGTTTCTATTTTAACTATATTATAGATCAGTTTACCTTATACATGCTTTTCATAGGAATACAGCCTTAAAACCTATCTGCACACAAATCACCTTTGGTGTATTTCTGGGGAGCTAATGCGTATGGGAGTAATTGTCTAGTAGGTTGTCATCCTCTTCTTCCTTGCAAACCAAAGTGAAATTATATTAAGATGTCAATAAGGCTTAAAACATTTGTTTCGTCAACCTTACTGAAATCAGAGGTGTCATAAGTCATAGCTCTGGCCATGCAATGAAAGCAAAAGTTATTGCTTTTCAAAGGGACTGAGTGAGTTGATTCATGTCTTTTTGTCATCAGCCTCTATCTTCTCCCTTCCTGAAAAGTATAGTTAATGATGGAGGAGGCAATGAAGGAAAAACCACTAGACTTTTAAAACTTCATCTATAACATCCTTTAGTTCCTGAGGCAGTGTTGGCAACCACTTTGCTTATGACTTTCATGTTGAGAAACAAAACATAGCTTGCTTTGGCAACATTATTTTAATATATTTTTATGTTCAGTTCAGCTCATTGCATACCCAGTAAAAAGTGGGGAAAAAACTTTAGGCTCTGGATTCAAATGAGACCATAGTTAAAATTCAGGCTGTAAGATGAATTGGCATTGAAGCTTGGTTTCATGACTTTTAGTGAGGACTTTATGGGAATCCAGCCTCAGTTCCTTATTTTTAATCCATTTATTTATATATACATATTTTTATTGTTTTTTATTTTATTAAAGAACAAATAGCAAAGAGACAGTTTCAAATCAAATTAGCAGGACAGATTCAATAATTGATACATTGCATATTGTTTTTGTAGTGGTGTTTTCTTGCACAAGGCTCATTCTTCATATTCTACTTACAGACACCATTAAAGCAGATGTCTTTAATTAATGAATTAAGAGAATGTAGCTGTGTACCTATCTTTTTTTAAAAGCTGAATTATAGAACAGTTTCAATAATTAATACTTTCTGCCTTATCTTCCTAGTGGTGGTCCATAGTACAAGAAGCTGACAGAATATCCTAACCAAACACTATTAGCGCAAATCTTGCTTCTCATAGAATCATGCAAAAGTACTGCGTATTTCTCATAACTGTACTGTTTATACAAACACAGAATGGTTCTTCCTTTGTATCCCTGTTTTTCATTCAGTCCTATCAAAGATGGGCATTCCATTGCCATTCAATTATTATAGGTGACTGAGCTCAACAAAACTATCAAACGCAGTCCAGCAGTCCACAATAATAGTGAATTATCTGAAGAAATTGTTGAATATAGCCCTTCACAACTCAACTTATTATTACAGCTCTGTGTTAAATACCTCATTTTTATACTTTTCTGCTGGATGTTTAAGACTGAGATAAAGCAAAACCTATATAACAAAACATGTAGCTTTTGTATCTGATGAGGTCAGTCAGGTACCCTCAGGGTTTATCCTGTAACCCTGTACCTCACTCTGTAGATCCTTTGTCAATGGCAGCCATGTGGATGAGTCACAGTCATTGCTTGACCAGTTTTCTCTCTGTGAGAGCCTGAAAGTTTTCTCTCCATGTGACTCTCCTTAGGCACACTATAGATCATCGATCACATTCCTCTGTGGCTCCATAATCTCCTTGATCAGAAAATTTGGGGCACAACTGAGTTCCATGATGCTACACTGCAGGTTCTCCTATATCTTAACAGACCTTGAAAGGCTATGGCCAAAGTGTTGGCTGATCTTGCAGCACTTCCATTTCTCCAAATTTTATCTGTGAACTTAAGTTGTTAACAATCCAGAAGAGAAGCTGATTAGTATCCTGCAAAATATGCAGTTCAGTTTACCCTAATTATCTGACTAAATTCTTTCTAGTTGCTGTTATATATTTCTATATATATTTCTTCTTTTGATTTTGTATAATTTCATATGTGACACATTGATTGCTGAGTAGGGTGTCATTTAATTTCCATGAATTTAACAGGTTTTTCTGCTTTCTTTTGTTGGTTATTTCCAGTTGCATTGCACCGTGGTGGGATAATAGACGTGGCATAATTTCTGTTTTCTTGCAGACACTTAAGCATGACCTATGGACTAGTATGTGGTCTATTTTAGAAAATGACCCATGTGCAGCTGAAAAAAATGTATATTCAACTGTGCTTGGATGGAACACTCTGTATATGTCCACCAGGTCCATTTGTTCCAAGCTCTGGTTCAGTTCTGCTACTTCCTTGTTAATTTTTTGCATGGTTGAGTTATCTTTTTGAGATAAGGGGGTGTTAAGGTCTCCTGTAAGCTTGTATTCTTGGATAATAGACTTTCCATGTCCCTTAAGATTTGTCTTACATAGTTGGGTGTTCCTGTGTTGGGTGCATAGATATTTATGAGTGTTATCTCTTGCTCTTAAATTTTTTCCCTAACCAATATACAGTGGCCTTCTTTGTGTCACTTGATCATTCTTTTTTTGAAGTTGAGACTGTCTGAGAACAGAATTGCTACCCCTTCTTTTTTCTGAGGTACTGGGCCATGTAGTATTGTTTTCTATCATTTGACTTTAAGCCTGTGAATGTCTTTTTGAGTTAAGTGTGTTTCTTGTGAACAGAATATTGTTGGATTTTGTTTCCTGATCCACTATGCAGTCTGTTTCTCTTAATTGGTAAATTGAATCCACTTACATTGATGGTTATAATTGAAGTATGCTGACTTATGATTTTTTGTGATATGTACCTGCTGTTGTTTACTCATTTTTCTCCTGTGTTTAAGTGTTTGCCCTGTTTAGTGGGTTCCTTCCATTCTCATTCATGGAGTTCTGGTCATTGTGGTCTCTCTCTTGAACATCTTTCAGTAGCCTGTGTAGGTATGGCTTTGTCATCATGAAATTCTTTAGTTGTTCATTGTTGTAGAAGTATTTCACTTCTCCATCAAATTTGAAAGAGAGTTGTTCAGGTTATAGTAGTCTGGGCTGGAATTTGTTTTCATACAGGACTTGAAGAACTCTGCTCCATGCTCTCCTTGCCTTCATGGTTTGTGTAGAGAATTTGGCTGTAGTTCGGATGGGGTTTCTGTTGGATGTGATTTGTTTGTTTTCTCTAGAACATTTCAGTATATTATTCTTTTGTTGGATTTCTGAGATCTTGATTATTATATTTCTCAGTGTGTTTTTAGTTAGGTTGAAGTTATTTGGTGTTTTGTATGCTTTGGTTACCTGAATGTTGGATTGTTTCCTCATATTTGGGAAGATTTCTGCTATTATTTCTGCCCATATTCTTTTTATATCATTTATATTGACTCCTTCCTCCTCAATCATGCCAGTTAATCTGACATTGTTCATCTTGGCATCATCTTGCAGATGATGGATTTTTTTTCCTGCATCCTCATTGATTTTGAGAGATCCTTTCTCACCTTTTCACTAGCTGTACCAGTGTATTCAAGAAAGGAAACTCTGTCTTTGCTTTCACTCAAACAGTTTTGTAGACTTATGATTGAGATTTTAAGTTCTTCTATATCTCTTTGACTCTGCTTCATGTGATTTATTTCTTTTCTGTATTGCTCATTCCAGGAATCCATCATATTTCTGATCTCTATTTTTTATGAATGTCTTCTTTAGAGGTAGCTATTCTTTTACTGCAGCATATTTTCCAAATTCATTTTCCTCCATATATTTCTGAAATTTATTCTCTACTTCAGATGCTATGCTTTCAAAGAATTCTTTTTTTATTTCAGAAATTATTTCTGCCTTGAGTTCCTCTTTATCTTTCTGTTGTTGTTTCTGTGCTTTCAATGCTGTTAATTCATACGTTTCAGCTGGAATGGTTTCGTCTGTACTTGTTCTGGCTGGGCTTTGAGTCTCTCCCATACATTTCTGGATTTCATTACTTCACATGCTTTGATTCAAAAATTTCTTTTTTATTTCAGGCGTTATTTCTAGTCTGAGTTCCTCTATACCTTTCTGCTGTTGTTTCTTTGCTTCCTCCTCTGTTTATTCATTCATTTCACCTGAGCTAGTGTCCTCTGCACTTATTGGTGGCCTCGAGGCCTGAGATTGCCTTTTGTTCCTTGTCCTTGTCATTTTGTATAGTACTGACCTTTGTGTGCACCTTTGGTGCAGATCTTTGCTGCAGTTATGCCTGTCTATTAAATTTGAGATTATCCAGTTATGCCTGGCCTGGATCTAGCTATTGTGTTCAGCTCCCTTTTGCTGCAGCTGTTCTGGTACAACTGTGAGCCTGTGGTTCCCCTCTGTTATGACCTCGTCCAGGGAGCACTGGGGAGCACAGAAGATCTCCCACACACTCACCAGGCTGGGCAAGGGTGGTTTGGGTGGAGGGAGATGTGGAAAAATTCTCACTGGCTTGCTGGGCTTGGGGGCAGGAGCTCCGGGGAGTTGCTGCGCAAGTCGATCTGGGGTGTCTCTGGCAGACCACTCACTTACTTGGAGATCTTTGGGTGGGGGCTCCAGATGGTGCAGAGTGAGCGTGGGGGGGTGGAGAGCCAAAAGCTGTCCCTCACACTCACCAAACTGGGTTTGTGTGGATCAGGCAGAGGGAGATTCAGAAAAATTCCTACTCTATTTATATTTTTGGTGGAACTGGGGATTGAAGTCAGACCCTTATGCTTGCTAGGGAAGCACTTACTCTACTGAGCCAACTCCTTGGCTCCCATTCCCTTATTTTTAAAACAGAGAAGTCATTATCTTTGATAGTGAATCCACTGTCAAATCTATATATTAATATTAGATGAGTCAACAGATATAGCAGTGTCTATCACAATGCCTGATATATGATAAGTCCTTTTAATATTAATTCCCTTCTTCTACACATATCCCACAGTCCTTTGTGGCTATCAAGTTTACTGTTGTGCATAGAGTGTATCACATGCCCTGTGGACCTGCTAGTCCTGAGCAATTCTATTAGAGACCGCTGTTCATTTTTCACTAACCTTCTGAGATTGGGTCAGTTTTTTATTGACCTGTAATTTTTTGGAGCCATGCTATACAGTGTGCTACAGCAAAATGAAAGGAAAGTGAAAAAGTGTTATATTTTGGTTTCCTGAGAAGGAGTCTATGAGAATGAGTTCAGCATGCAACGTCTATGGTTCAAATGTGGTTTGTCCCCCTAAGGTTTATGTATTGGATATTTGGTCTCTTGGGTGGTGACATTGCGAGGTGATGGAATCTTTAAGAGGTGGGGCCTATTGCAAGGTAATTAGGTCATGGGAGCTCCACCCTACAAAGTACTGATGCTGTTTTTTCAGGGGTGAGTTAGCTTTTGTGAGAATAAAAGTACACACAATCAGTTCCCATTTCATTTGTCCACCATGCTGTGACCTAAGCAAGGGGGAATCTTACCAGGGGTGAAGCAGATGAAGCTGCCCTGCATTGAACTCTTGGCTTCTAAATTCCTGAGCCAAATACACATTTTTATAATTACTAGTCTCACATATTTGGCCATAATGGCAGAAAGTGGACTAGAACAGAGTGTTTATTTGGGAGTATCCTTAGGTACAATCACCATGGGAAAGAGAAAAAGGAGGTAAGATTAAACAAAGAGATAGAGGTCTAGAACAAGCCTGTACTCATCCAATGGAGCAAAGAAAGGCTTTGCAGAATTTCCCCAAAATTTGCCTAGAATGGTCAGAACATTATTTTTCCATATGCATCAGACATTGGTTGTAGGCCACCCAGGTTGAGAGCATGACCTTGGCAAGCCTGTCTTCACATGTGGAAGTCTCTAAAGAGGCTGACAGCTGGATGCTGTCCATCACAGTTCAACAACTTAGATAATGTATTTTTTGTTGAAGAAGGATCTGGTCAGAAGCTTATCCTCATGTCTATAAAAGATGGAAGACAAGGGCCTGGGCTGGGGTTGCATGAAGTGAAGAGTTAGCAATGCTGACCCAAGACTTTGATTCGAAGCCCAGATAGGTAGACCATGTAGAAGACAAGGGCAAGGATGACAAGTGTGTCACAAGTGAGCTCCTCAACGTAATCCTCCTGGCCACTGGAAATCCCAACCCAGAGCCTGAGCTCCTGCCTGGGTCTCCACTGCCACCTCCCAAGCAGGTAATCAGCAGAAACATAAAAACAGTGATGGAGTACAAGATATATGAGGATGGCGGGAAGTTCAAGATTGTCTGAGCCTTCAGGATTAAGACCCTGAAAGTCTCAAAGGCTTTTGAGAAAAGAAAGAATGGGAAGAAGTTTAGGAACTCCAAGTTTGACACACTGGAGCCCAATGTGGCCACCACCATGGTCAGCAATGATGTCTCCATGACCTTCATCACTAGCAAAGAGGATCTCAACTTCCAGGAGGAGGACCCAATGAAGAAACTCAAGGGCCAGAAGATCATGTTCTGCCATATCTGCAAGGGTGACCACTGGACCACATGCTGACCCTACAAGGACGCTCTGGGCCCCATGCAGAAGGAGCTGGCCAAGCAGCTGAGCCTATCCACTGGCATGGTGGAAAAGCTGCCTTGAGAGCTCTGGAGCCAGTGCAGGTGGCACAGAACAAGATGGGCAAGTACATGCTACCCAGCATGCAGGATGGAGCCAGCCATTGTGTGGAGTCCATGCAGCCCAACTGCAGAGCTGATGACAATGCCACCATCCATGTCACCAACCTCTCCAAGGACACACATGAGACTGACCTGTAGGAGCTCTTCTGGCCCTTTTGCTTCATCTCCCTCATCTACCTGGCCAAAGACAAGACCACTGGGCAGTCCAAGGGCTTTGCATTTATTAGCTTCCACTGCCAGGAAGATGCTGTGTGCACCATCACCAGTGTGTCTGGCCTTGGCTACAAGCACCTCATCCTCAATGTGGAGTGGACCAAGCCATCAACCAACTGACCAAGCTACTACTGCTGCCATCCAGGCCCCTGGTGACACCCAGTAGCACAGTGGATGTGGGGGGACTCCACAGGCAGTAAACTATTGAAAGAGTAAAAAAAGATGGAAGACAAAAACAGGAAAGAAATTAGAATGCTAAATCTTCTGTAAAAACTAACAAGGTATTAGCCACAGGCTAATGCAGGTCTAATTTCTGTTGAGAGAAATTTTTGATGCCATCCTTTGAAAAAGATGACTAGAAATTAAGTGTGCTCCACTCTTTTTAAAAGCTCACAGTCTTGGTGTTGCCTCCTTGAAGTGAAAGAATTGAATTATGCCATGGTGTAGGGTAACTGTGACACTAAAAAGAAGTCACTGTTTTAAATGCACTGTACTGTTGGTTCAGCCAAAGTTAACTATTGCTTTTATTGGGCTAAAATTAGTCCACATATAGTACATAATGAACTTAATTTCTGAAAATGTGGCTTACATACATTAGTTCATATCATCCATTTAACTCCATTTGAAGGCTAGAATTGTCACCTTTATTTCCTTCATTTTCTGTGGCTTTATTACATCCTTTACCAAATTCTTCTGGTGCTTATAGCAAAAATGAAAGTAGACAAAAAAAGTGAGAGGGGTCATTAATGTATTTATCCTTCACAGTTGCATAGCTGACTTCATGATTTCTTGAAATGGTATTTCTAATATTTTCAGTGCTTTCCTTTTTTTGGATCTTGCCAAGGGTTAATAGGATGTGGAAGAAAAGTTAGATAGTTCACTATTATCACATTACCCTAAACTTTTTTTGGCCCCAAAGTCTAGTTATGCTCTTATTTAATGCTTATACCCATGTTAACATGGGTGTGAGAAATTTTCCAGATGAAAAAATCATAACTCAGACACATTAAGTAAATTAAAGTCACTAAATGGTAAAATGTAGACTTCATTTAGGGATTTTTACTTTGACCTTAGTATTCTTTGTATTACATTATCTGCTTCATATGTTCATTCACTGCTCTTTTTGGTCTTACTTAGAATCTGTTCTCAGACATCAATGGATACATTACTATATAATTAATGCCCTCTGTAGTAGGTAATACAACAAATATATTCTACAATCCAAAAGTATAAACTCTTTATCTTCTTGATATAAAACAACATATGCCTACCTGATCCTTACCATGGATGTTGTGTTGTGAAAGTAAGGCTAATATAATACAAATGTTTGACTATTGACTAAGCTTCTCTTACTGAGATTAGGCTTTGGATTATTGCCAAAATGTTGCTTCATAAGAGCTCTCCTATTTCTCTGACTCTGTGTCACTATTTCTCCTTCTCTTGTCTCCACTCTTTCCTCCTTCATCTGTCTGTCTGTCTGTCTATCTGTCTCTCTCTCCCTCTCTCCTCGGATTGAAACCAGGGGAAGATACAGCTTTAGTCCCTTTTTTATTTTGAGAAAGGGTCTTGCTAAGTCAACAAGGGGATGGGCTGGGCTGGGCTGGGCTAGAACTTGCAA
>PVKA01052954.1:0-11463 GCA_004027165.1 Ctenomys sociabilis
CAGCAAATCATCAAGAAGATCATACACCATGACCAGGTAGGATTCATCCCAGGGATGCAAGGATGGTTCAATATTCGAAAATCTATAAATGTAATACACTATATTAATAGACTGAAATCTAAAAACCACATGATCATCTCAATTGATGCAGAGAAAGCCTTTGACAAAGTCCAACACTTATTCATGTTCAAGGTCCTACGGAAAATTGGAATAGATGGACTCTATCTTAGCTTGATAAAAGCCATCTATGACAACCCAAAACCTCATATAATCTTAAATGGGGAAAAACTTAAATCTTTTACTCTTAAATCAGGTACAAGACAAGGATGTTCTCTATCACCCCTCCTGTTCAATATAGTCTTGGAATACTTCGCAACAGCCATTAGAAAAGAGGGAGAAATAAAGGGAATAAGAATAGGAAAAGAAGAAGTTAAAGTATGACTGTTTGCAGATGACATGATACTTTACTTGGAAGACCCCACAAATTCCACCAAGAAACTACTAGAACTGATAGGGAAATTCAGTAGCATAGCAGGATACAAAATCAATACACATAAGTCAATAGCATTCCTTTATACAGATAACAAACACACTGAAAGGGAAACTGTAGAAACAATACCTTTCACAATAGCACCGCAGAAAATGAAATGCCTTGGGATTCACTTAACCAAGGAAGTCAAAGATCTTTTTGCAGAAAATTGCAACACTCTAAGAAAAGAGATTATAGAGGATTTCAGAAAATGGAAAGATATTCTATGCTCCTGGATAGGAAGAACCAACATTGTGAAGATGGCCATACTCCCAAAATTGCTCTACAGATTTAATGCAATCCCTATCGAACTGCCACCAACATACCTCCCAGATATAGAAAAATCAATCCTAAAATTTATTTGGAATCACAAACGACCTAGAATAGCAAAGGCAATCTTGGCCAATCAAGACAAGGCAGGAAGCATCACAATTCTTGTTTTGAAATTATACTACAAAGCCACTGTGATAAAATCAACATGGTATTGGCAACAAAATAGACCTGAGGATCAGTGGACTAGATTAGAAGATGCAGAGGCATCTACAAAAACACTCAGCCATCTTGTCTTCGACAAAGCGGCTACTCAAGCTCACTGGAAGAAAGATAGCCTCTTTAACAAATGGTGCTGGCAAACATGGTTTTCTACATGCCAAAAACTAAAACTTGACCCAGCTCTATCACCATGAACGAAGTTAAAGTTAAAATAGTTTAAAGATCTAAACGTTAAAACAGAAACACTCAATCTTCTGGAAGAGAAAGTAGGAGGAACTCTTGAAGACATAGGGGTAGGTAAAGAGTTCATGAACAAACATATATTTGCACGGAAAGCTCTTGAAGGAATCAACAACTGGGATCAACTCTTCTTAAGGAGCTTCAGTATGTCAAAAAAAATTGTCAATAGAGGGAAAAGACAACCTACACACTTTGAAAAAATCCTAACTAATAAGCAATCAGACAGAGGACTACTGTCTAGAATTTATAAAGAACTAAGATATAACAGGGCCCTCAAATTTAAAGACCCAATTCAGAAATGGGCATCTGAGATAAATACACAGTTCTCAGAGGACGAAATTAAAGAAGTGAATAAATATATGAAAAAATGTTCCACATCACTAGCCATTCGTGAAATACAAATAAAAACAACACTGAGATATCATCTCACTCCAGAAAGAATGGCTATCATAAGGAAATCTACCAACAACAAATGTTGGAGAGGTTGTGGTGAAAAGGGAATGCTTCTCCACTGCTGGTGGGAATGTAGACTGGTACAACCATTGTGGAGGTCAGTGTGGAGACTCCTCAAAAGAGTAGGACTAGAAATCCCATTCAACCCAGCTATCCCCTTACTGGGAATTTTCCCAAAAGATCTGGATACATTGTATCATAGAGATATATGTGTACCTATGTTTATAGCAGCACAATGTGTGATAGCAAAATCTTGGAAACAACCAAGATGTCCATCACATGAGGAATGGTTGAAAAAGATGTGGTATTTCTATTTAATGGAGTATTACTCAGCTATTAAGAATGATAAGCTTGAAGCATTTATACTGAAGTGGATGCCACTTGAACATATACTCATAAGTGAAATAAACCAGACACACATGTGTAAATATCGTATAGTCTCCCTAGTATAAGCAAAAAGCAGAAATACAATAGGTAACGTACAACAAGTAAAAACAGTTGAGTCAGATAAGGCAAAGTGAATGGCATATGCTGCAGGATACTAATCAGCTTTTCTTCTGGATGGTTAACAACCTAAGATCACAAGTCAGACTTAGAGAAATAGAAGAGCCACAAGGCCAGCCAACATTTTGGCCCTAGCCTTTCAAGGTCAGTGAAGACTCAGGACATAGGAGAACCTGTATTGCAACATCATGAAACTCAGGTGAGCTCCAAATTTTCTGAACAAGGAGATTATGGAGCCACAGAGGAAAGAGATTCAAGTTCTAAAGTGTGCCTGGGGAGAGTCACATGAAGAGAAAACTTTCTCTTAGGCTCTCACAGAGAGCAATCTGGTCAAGTATTGGCCGTGACTCATCCACATGGATGACACAGACTAAGGAACTATAGAATAATGTACAGGACTACAAGATAAACCCTGAGAGGACTTCACTGACCACATAGGAAATAAAAAGTTCATGTATTGGTATATAAGTCTTGATCTATCTAGGTCTTAACCATCAGCAAAAAAGTATAAAAATGAAGTATACATCGTGAGTCCATAATATTAAGCTGTAAATGGCTATGGTCAACAATTTCTTTGAATAACTTACTATGGTTGTAGAATGCTGGACTGTGTTGGATTGTGGTGTCGAGTTCAAGCACCTAAGTTAGTTGAATGTCAATGGAGTGCCCACTTTTGACAGGTGTAAACAGAGGAAGGGGTGTAGAAAGAAAAAATCATGATGTGTGTGTATAGACAGTACAGTTGGGATAGATAACGCTGGGCTTCTACATAATTCTATGAGAGGCAAGATCTGCACTAATGGTGGTTGGACAGGATCTTATGTCGGCTTCTAGTACTTTGGTCATCCACTAGGTCAATAATTATTGAATTTTTGATATAATTCAGGTATAAAAAATAAGATAAGTAAGCAGCTACACTCAATTCACTGATAGGAGATATCTGCTAAAATAATATCTGTAAACATAATATCATGTATGCATCTTGTACAATACCAAAACGTTAGGGAAACAGTTTGCAATGTATTAATTCATCGAATCTGTATGGTTAAGCTGTCTTAAAACTGTCTTATTGACGTTTGTACTTCAATAAAATAAAAAAAAATAGATTATCATATATGCACCTTGTACAACAAATAACCATTAAGAACACAGTATGCAAAAAAATATTAATTATTGAATCTGTTCTACTAATTTGATTTTAAACTATCTCATTACTATTTGTTCTTCAATAATATTATGGAAAAAATAAAAGCTTAAATAAAATTGACAAACACTTAAAAAAAAAGAAAAAAGAAAAGTGAGGACTAACTATTGGAATGATTCATAATGACTGGGATGAATTGTTAGTAGTCATTGTCCCCAACTCCAGGCCTGATAGCCCTGCCAAGTCTCCTGATGGTCCTGGTGCTGCCAATGACACTGGAAGTTGAAGGTTAAATTCAGTACAAGGGGCTCTTGCATCCAGCATCCCTTGTGTGGCTCAGGCATTGCAACCCTTGGCATAAAGGGAAACCACAGCCTCTACCAAGTCAACATGACCCAGGGAATAGCAATAGCCACTTCTTCATGGAGACATTGATGAAATTCCTTTCATACATGCTGGCAAGGCTGTGCCTCTAGTCGCAGCTGGGACTGTTTCCACACACCACTACTGCTCCCATAATGCAGGGTGTAGAGCATCTCAAGAGAAGCCAGTATGTGTTTTCAATTCACTTTCAAGTTTTGTAAGAATGCCTGCAAGTTTTGTAAGAATTCTCCATATCCTTTTATCAGGTTTAGTTTTCAGTTTGGTAGCAAGCACACAGACATCCAGAAGGGAAATACAGACTGATCAAATCACCTACAGGCCTTGTCTACATAATATTTATATCTGTGGACCAAGACCAGCTGCAAACCAAGAGCACCATGATGTCACCAGTGGATGCTCCAGGGTGGACACCACATGCTTACCCTTGAGGAGGTTCCCTGCTGGTACCAAGTGCATACAGCACCCACAGTCTGCAAGCAAGGGTGGCAGCTTGGTGGTTCAATATTTTCATATGAAAAAAATATGAGAAGATTAAACTGTTGTATTAGAATTAAGATTGCAGACAGGCAGGGAACAATGGTATTAAGGCAGAAATCTGGATTTTTAGGGCACTGATTCAACCCTTCTTTTGTTCTTCTATCTATAGAGTCTGCTAGAAAACTTAAGTTGTTCTTCTCTACCAATACTCTACCTAGGAGCACAGCATTGATGGCTCTTGTTTTAGTGTATTTAACTCAAAGATAGAAGCCTCTTGGCATGTGGATGTCCAAAAATAATCAGACCTCAAAGTCTTTTATATGCTCCAAAGCATGTATGTTAGTAAATGAGCCTTTTTTATACATTAGAGTGAAAACTGTTTTCCTTGCTTAATGGGAATTATCCTTTCATTATTCTTTCAGCAGGAACACACTTTCAGTACAAAGGTACTTGTTTGGGGCTAGCAGCAGTGAACCAGTAAGTCGAAAGCAGCCGGCATCAGCTTGAGTTTCATTTCTCTAAATTCACCCAAAGATATATGTTCATCATGAAATGAGCCAAAAGTAGAGTTCAAAAAAATTCTGTGCCTATGTTCTAACAAGCTAGGAAAAAAATAGGAATCCTAACCTTGAACCACAGTGCCCCCTGGCATACAGAACAGGTGGTAAACTGACTTTGAAAACAAAAATCTAAAACACTTCTCTGAAGAGTATACTGGAGGAGTGGTAAATCTAGTAATGTGTACAACACTCAAATGACTAAGCACACAGGTAATGGCATAAGCTGATGACTTTTAGAGTATTTAGGGACACAGGTGAGCTTTCAAGACTGTGAGTGTGAAGGTTATCACACAGAACTTGATCCATAAAATAGCACACTACCATTCTGCTTCTTTTAATGCAGTGGAGCAAATAAAATTTCAGCTTGGAATTTTGTACCATACCAGTGTACTTTTT
The DNA here is from genome assembly GCA_004027165.1 of Ctenomys sociabilis. Classification (NCBI taxonomy): domain Eukaryota; kingdom Metazoa; phylum Chordata; class Mammalia; order Rodentia; family Ctenomyidae; genus Ctenomys; species Ctenomys sociabilis. The sequence continues at coordinate 5,180 of PVKA01052954.1, forward strand.
AAGCTTTTAAATCAGACATTGATCAGTGACTGATTGATCTGATGAATTTAATCATAAGATAAAAGCTACTTATCTCAATATTCTGGTCTAAGAGTCAAGCCAAAAATAAAAACTACAAATTTTTCATTTCTAAGTCATGTTCTCAGTAATATATGAGAAGACACATGAAAGGCTGGGGAGAATAGATATTTCAATGATACATCCAGTGGAAAAACTTTACTGAAGTGCAACAATAGTGACAGAAGGAGAAAACATCAGTGAGCAGATTCTTTCAGGAAAGAGATGCAATTGCTACTAGCACCCTCACAAGAGCTGAGTTATAAATAGACTGCTCCCTTGGCATTTTATCATTTCTCAGTGATATAAACTAATTCTTAACTCCCAACTTACTTCAAATAGAATGAGGGAAGCCACTGAAACTGTGGACCCTGGACTTTACCTACCTGACTTCACAATACAATGGTTTGAATTCCATTATTTTTTATAGAATGGAAAATGATAAAAAAAAATTAGAAATGATATAAAATTTCATTAAACCAAATAATAGTAATTTGAGGCCCAGATCCCACTCCCAAGGCCGTCAAGAGAGCGACCTGCCTGAGACACCGGGCCAACTCCAGCACCATCCTGGATCCCACCCCCAAGCCCGTCAAGAGAGAGCGACAGCCTGAGACAGTGGGGCCAACTCCAGTGGCCTCCTGGATCCCATGCCCAAGTCCACTGAGCAAGTAGGAATTTTCACAATTCGCCCAGCTTCCCAGTTCAGTGAGTGTGTTGTGAGTCTGAGGGAGAGCCTTTGGCTTCTTCTTGTGAGCGCCATGCTACCCAGATCCCTGCCCCCAAACAAGCCGAGCCAGCAACAGACCTGAGACCTTAGGGCCCATTCACATGCAACTCCCCAGAGCTCCTGCCCAAAAGCCCGCCAAGCAAGTAGGAATATCCCCAACTTCCTGGGCATCCAAGTTCGGTGAGTGTGTGTTGAGACTGAGGGAGAGTCTTTGGCTTCTCCCTGTGTGCTCTGCACCACCCAGAGCCTCAGGGCCCAAGACATTCTATCCAGAGACCTGCCTGAGACACTCCAGAAACACCTGCCTTTCAACTCTTCAGACTCCCTGCCCCCAAGCTCACTATGGGAGTGAGAACATTTGGTACTCTCCTGGCACTCGATCCACCCCGGTCTGGCCTGGTGAGTGTGAGGGAGAGCTTCTGTGCCCTCCAGTGCTCCCCTGATGAGGAACTCAACAGAGGGGAACCACAGGAGCTGCAGCAAAAAGGAACTGAACACAACAGCTAGATCTAGGCCAGGCATAACAGGATAATCTCAAACTTAATAGACTGGCACGCATATCTCATTATGCGCTAAGGTTATAGCTGCATCAAAGCTCTACACCAAAGGTCAGAGGGAAGTGCTATACAAAATGATAATGACAAGGAGAAAAATGCAATCTCAGGACTCTACTAGCTCAGCTGAAATGAATTAACAGAGACAGAAGCAAAGGAACAACAGCAGAAAGGTATAGAGGAACTGAGACCAGAACTAATGCCTGAAATAAAAAAAGAAATATTTGAATATATAGCATCTGAAATAAAGAATAAAATCAAGAAACATCTGGGGGGAACCCAATGCTCACTCATAACAAGTGCAGAGAACACTATTCCAGCTGAAACATGAATTAACAGTGTCAGAAGCAAAGAAACAACAGCAGAAAGGTCATGAGGAACTCAAAGCAGAAATAATTTCCAAAATCAAAAAGGAATTTTTGAAATCATACCATCTGAAATACAGAAACAAGTCTGGAAATATACGGAGGAAACCCAATTTGGATGAAACTGCAGAAAAAGGAACTAATAGCTAACTCTAGAGACATGGGTAAAAAATAGAGGAGATAAGAAAAATGATGGAATCCTGGAGTGAGCAATACAGAAAAGAATTAGAGTGCATGAAGCAGAGTCAAAGAGACATAGAAGAACTAAAAATATCAATCACGAGTCTACAAAACCGTTAGAGTGAAATCGAAGACAGAGTTTCAGACATAGAGGACACTGGTGCAGCTACTGAAAAGGTAAGAAAGGATCTCTTAAAAACAATGAGAATGCAGGAAAAAATAATCCATCACATGCGAGATGAAGCCAAGATGAACAATGTGAGATTCCTTGCCATCAATGAGAATAAAGGAGTCAATACAAATGATATAAAAACAATATGGGCAGAAGTAATTGCAGTAAACTTCCCAAATATGAGGAAACAAACCAACATTCAGGTAACCAAAGCATGCAGAACATGAAATAACATCAACCCAAGTAAAAACACACCACGATATATAATATCCAAGATCCCTGAAATCCAACACAAGAATAATATTCTGAAAGCTTCTAGAGAAAAGAAGGAGCTCACATTCAAAGGAAAACTCATAATAAAAAAAAAAAAGGAAAACCCATCAGAATTACAGCCAACTTCTCTACACAAGCCATGAAGGCAAGGAGAGCATGGAACAGAGTTCTTCAAGTCCTACATGAAAAGAAATTCCAGGCAAGACTATTATACCCTGCAAAACTCTCTTAAATTTGATGGAGAAGTGAAATACTTCCACAACAAAGAACAACTAAAGAATTTTATGAAGACAAAGCCATTCGTATAAAAGATACTGAAAGATGTTCTAGAGAGAGACCACAATGACCAGAACTCCATGAATGAGAATAGAAGTGACCCACTAAATAGGACAGAAAATTAAACAGAGTATACAAACGAGTAACAACAGCAGGGAAATATCATGGCAAGCATAAGTCAATGTATTTCAATTATAGCCATCAATGTAAATGGACTCAATTCACCAATTAAGAGAAATAGACTGGCACAGAGGACTAGGAAACAAAATGCAACAATATGCGGTATATAAGAAACACACTTAACTAAAAAGGACATTCATAGATGCAAAGTCAAAGGATGGAAAACAATACTACATGCCCCAGCACCTCAGAAAAAAGCAGGAGTAGCAATTCTGATCTCAGACAGTCTCAACTTCAAACCTAGAAGGATCAAATGACACAAAGAAGGCCACTATATATTGGTCAGGGGAAAAATTCAAGAGCAAGAAGTAAAACTCATAAATATCTATGCACCAAACACAGGAGCACCCAACTATGTAAGACAAATCTTAATGGACATGAAAAACCTAATATCTAAGGAGACAATCTTAATAGGAAAACTTAACACCCCCTTATCTCAAAAAGATAGATCAACCAGACAAAAAATTAGCAAGTAAGTAGCAGAAATGAACCAGAGCTTGAAAAAATGGACCTGGTGGACATATACAGTGTTCCACCCAACCACAGCTGAATACATTTTTTTCAGCTGCACATGGGTTATTTTCCAAAATAGATGACATACTAGTCCAGAGGTAATACTTAAGTATATACAAGAAAACAGAAATTATCCCATGGATATTATCTGACCACAGAGCAATGAAACTGGAAATAAACAACAAAAGAAACCAGAAAAACCCACTAAATTCATGGAAATTAAACAACACCCTACTCAGCAATCAATGAGTCACAGAAGAAATTAAATAAGAAATTCAAAAATATCTACAATTCAATGAAAATTCAAGCACAACTTACAGGAATCTATGGGATGAGATGAAAGCAGTTCTTAGAAGGAAAATCATAGCTATGAACTCACACATTAGGAAAACAAAATGGGAACAAAAAAACACCCTCATGTTGCACTTCTGACATCTAGAAAGAGAAGAGCAAATGAAACCCAGAGCACAAAGATGGGAGGAAATCATAAAGATTAGAGAAGAAGCTAAATCAATTGAGATGAGAAAACACTTCAAAGAATCCACAAATCAAAAAGTTGGTTCTTTGAAACACTAAATAAAATTGATAAGCCCCGAGCCAACCTCATGAAAAAGAGGAAAGAAAAATTCAAATACAAGCAATAAGTAATGAAAAGGATGAAATCACCACAGACCCAGTAGAAATTCAAAAGTTTGTCAATAGCTACTTTGAGAATCTTTATGCACACTGAATAGATGACACAGATGAAATGGACCGATTCCTAGAAAAGTACAAATTACCAAAACTGAATCAAGAAGATATAACAACTCTCTATAAGCCAATAACAGCCAATGAAATACAAAACAAGCCAGTCCAGGTCCTGATGGATTCACAGCTGAATTCTACAAGAAATTCACAGAAGATATAATCCCTATACTCCTCAAACTCTTCAATGAAATTGAACAGGAGGCAGTCCTCCCAAAATCATTTCTGGTGGAAAGTATTATACTGATTCCAAAACCATGGAAAGACACAACTAAAAAGGAGAATTACAGGCCAATCTCCCTCATGAACATAGATGCAAAAATCCTCATAAAATCCTAGCAGACAGAATACAGCAAATCATCAAAAAGATCATACACCATGACCAGGTAGGATACATCCCAGGGATGCAAGGATGGTTCAATATTTGAAAATCTATAAATGTAATACACTATATTAATAGACTGAAATCTAAAAACCACATAATCAACTCAATTGATGCAGAAAAAGCCTTTGACAAAGTCCAACACTCATTCATATTCAAAGTCCTATAGAAAATTGGAATAGATGGACTCTAACTTAACTTGATAAAAGCCATCTATGACAACCCAAAAGCTAATATAATCCTAAATGGGGTAAACCTGAAATCATTTACTCTTAAATCAGGTACAAGACAAGGATGTCCTCTATCACCCCTCCTGTTCAATATAGTTTTGGAATCATTAGCAATGGGCATTAGAAAAGAGGCACAAATAAAAGGAATAAGAATTTGTAAAGAAGAAGTTAAATTATGACTATTTGCAGAGGACATGATATATTAAGTAGAAGACCCAAAAAATTACACCAAGAAAATGCTAGAATTATACAGAAATTCAGTAGCATAGCAGGATACAAAATCAATACTCAAAAGTCAATAGCATTCCTCTACACAGATAACACACACACTCACAGAGGGAAACAATAGAAACAATACCTCATACAATAGCACCACGAAAAAAGAAATACCTTGGAATTCACTTAACCAAGGAAGTCAAAGATCTTTTTGCAGAAAATTACAGCACCCTAAGAAAAGAGATTATAGAGGATTTCAAAAATTTGAAAGATATTCCATGCTACTGGGTAGGAAGAACCAACATCGTGAAGATGGCCATACTCCCAAAATTTCTGTACAGATTTAATGCAATCCCTATCAAACTACTGCCAACATACCTCCCAGACCTACAGAAACCAATCCTAAAATTTAGTTGGAACCACAAAAGACCTAGAATAGCAAAGGCAAACCTGGCCAACAAAGGCAAGTCAGGAGGCATCACAATTCCTGACTTGAAATTATACTACAAAGCCACTGTGATAAAATCAACATGGTATTGGCAACAAAATAAACCTGAGGATCAATGGAATAGATTAGAAGATGCAGAGGCATCTACAGCCACACTTAGCCATCTGATCTTTGACAAAGGGGCCAAACAAGCTTACTGAAAGAAAGAAAGCCTCTTTAACAAATAGTGCTGGCAAACATGGCTTTCTACAGGTCAAAAACTAAAACTTGACCCAGCTCTATCACCATGCACTAAGTTAAAGTCAAAATGGTTTAAAGATCTAAACGTTAAAACAGAAATACTCAATCTCCTGGAAGAGAAAGTAGGAGGAACTCTTGAAGACATAGGGGTAGATAAAAAGTTCATGAACAAACATATATTCACATGGAAACACTTGAAAGAATAAACAACTGGGATCAAGTCTTCTTGAGGAGTTTCTGCACGTCAAAAGAAATTGTCAACAAAGTGAAAAGTCTACCCACAAATTTTGAAAAAATCTTCACTAATAAGCAATGAGACAAAGGTCTGCTGTCTACAATATATAAAGAACTAAGATATATTAAGTCCCTCAAATTTAAAGACTCAATTGAGAAATGGGCATCTGAGATGAATACACACTTCTCAGAGGACAAAATTAAAGAAGTGAATAAATACATGAAAAAATGCTCCACATCGCTAGCCGTCTGTGAAATGCAAATAAAAACAACACTGAGATACCATCACACTCCAGAAAGAATGGCTATCATAAGGAAATCAACCAACAACAAATGTTGGAGAGGTTGTGGGGAAAAGGGAACACTTCTCCACTGCTGGTGGGAATGTAGACTGGTACAACCATTGTGGAGGTCAGTGTGGAGACTCCTCAAAAGAGTAGGACTAGAAATCCCATTCAAACCGGCTATCCCCCTACTGGGAATTTTCCCA
>PVKA01052956.1:0-11461 GCA_004027165.1 Ctenomys sociabilis
GGAAGGAAGGAAGGAAGGAAGGAAGGAAGGAAGGAAGGAAGGAAGGAAGGAAGGAAGGAAAGAAAAAAGAAAAGAAAAGAAAAGACAAGACTACAATGGAAACTCTGAAAAAGGGAAATCAGGGCAACACGTTAGAAAATGGAAGTTATCCCCATTGGGTAGGCAGAATATAATCAAAATGGCCATACCTCCAAAGTAGATACACGGATTTTACCCAATCTCATTTAAAAGTCCAAAAAAATTCTTCACAGAAGCCAGGCATGGTGGCACATGCCTCTAATGCCAACACTTAGAAGGCTGAGGCAAGAGAACCGCTATGAGTGTGTGGCAGGCATGAGCTACACACTGAGTTTAGAGCTAAACTGAACTACATAGTAAGACTCTTGTCTAAAAAAAAAATCTTTTTTTTTTTTTTTTTTTTTTTTTTTTAGTACCAGCGATTGAACTCAGGATCCTATGCTTGTTAGGCAGGTGTTTAGTCTACTGAGCTATCTCGCTGCACACACACACACACACACACACACACAAGTAGAGTAAAAAATCTTCACAAAAGTAGAGTAAAAAATCTTAGAACATAGTATATGGAAGGAAAAATTGTGAATAGCAAAGAAATCCCAGGTAAGAAGAGCTGAGTGGTAGGCATCACAATCCTATACTTAAAATTACAAGATACAGCCTTACAAGCAGCATGTTACTGGCACAAAAACATGTGAATCAATGAGACAGAATGGAGAATGGAGAAACAGAATTAAGCTCATTCAGTATTTGATCTTCAACAAAAGGACCAAAAACATACACTGGAGGAGGCCAGGCACGGAGATGCCTCTATTCCTAGTAGTCAGGAGGCTGAAGCAGGAGAATCTTTGGATGTTTGAGATCAACCTGGGATACAGAACAAGTTGAAGGCCAGCCTGAACTGCACAGTGAGACCCTGTCTCAAAAAAGACGAGAAGAAAAAAAAAAAAAACCACTGGAGGAAAGACAGCCTCTTTAATAAATTGTGTTGGGAAAGTTGGCTGTCCACGTGATTCAAGGTGTACTAAACCAAAATCAAAATGAATCAAAGAAGTAGATGTTAAACAAACTGCTGGAATATCAAATAAACTCTTAAAGTCACAGGCATAGGCAAGGACTTCCTGAACTGAATTAGGCAATTATTTCCTCATGGACTCATTGCTACAGCTGGTACCACTTGAGGTGGACTGTGCCAACCAAGCGATACTAAAACTTAAAAACTCACTGCATAGGAAAAGAGACACACCTTGGGAACATTGTTAAAGCAAAACAAATCAAACACAGGGGCTCCAATATCACATGGTTACGCTAATATGAGAAACCCAAATTATACATAAGCAGCAAAGTTACAGATAGATAAAATATGGAGATAGATCTTCCTCCAACAGAAAGGGAATTAGATGGAGGGAGGAGAGGAAAAGAGATTTAAATAGGAATCAATATGTATTATGTACATGTACCAATTGACTAAAAATATGAATGTATGCACCTCAAATATGTACTAATATAAAATTATATACTACCAAAACACTTCATTTTTACCTAACAATGGTGTCCCCAGTTCTTCATTTTGTAATTTTCCCTAAATACTGTTTAAAACCAGCATTTCATTAAGTGCAACATGATAACTAGTTTGTTTATTTCCATTCACGTTCATGTGATGAACAAGATAAAACTTGAAATCAATATTTGAGAATCTATTTCTATGCTCTACAGCTTTATTAATCTTATTTTGCCCTGCAGCAGTGTTGAGCTGGTAATTCAGCACCCAAAATATCTGTTTACCTACCATTTGAAAAATATTCTGCTGCTTTCACTTTTGTGCAGAAATAGGAAACATACTTTTTCTAAGTGGCATGTCTTACATGCTTGTCACTGCTGAAATATTACTCTATGGCATTTTTAGTCTCTTTGGTTGGTTGTTTCATACATGTGTTTTTTCATATTCAAGTTTAGATCTAATGTGCTGGATTCTACAGATTCCTTTCCTAAAGGTTCAGATGTGAAGACGTTTAGTTGACTTTTTTGATGGATACTGAATTCTAAATCATGAATGGTGGAAAATTGTTTAGTTGGGGCTTTAATTAGAAGCTCACTCATTAATGTGGATGTGTTAACATTACATGCCATCTAACCTAATATAAGAAGTTTCCCAAGGGCCGGCCAAATAGCTAAGTGGGGTAAATAAAGCACCTGCAAGCAGGCACAGGGGCCAGGGGTTCTATACCTGAGCCTACTGAGATAGCAATTGAGACTGGATGTGGTGGCGTGCACCTGTAATCCCGGTGCTTGGGAGGCTGCAAATAGGTAGATCACTGTGAGTCCAATCTAGTAGTGAGACCCTGAACACCCTGTGGACCCTTCCCTAAAATCCAACAAAAATAAGGAATTTTTCCAAACTGCTTGCTGATTTGTAAGTTCATGACTGTATTAAACTCTTTCACTATTAATAATGAGACATTCAACTAGATTTCTTACACAGCTATACTTGACTACTTTTAAGTTACTTGAAAGTAGCTACATGCCACCTGATATACTGTACAAGAAAATCCATGAAACACAGGCAGAAAACAAACCCCAAATTCAAGCTTAATTTTGTGTATTCAAGATTAATTTCAAAGTAATACATTTCAATTAAGTATAGCACTAAAATTAATTTCTGTGTATGAAACCATTATTCATCATTATAAATTGTTTTTGGAGGAAATACCTGATAATCAAAATTAGAACTTCCTAAGAATTTTTTTTTTCTCAAACTAAAATGATGTGGGAACCTTGAGCTCAGCAAACTACTTTCCCTGTTTTCAAATTGGAGAGATGGTTCTACTGAGCAGACCGAGAACTATTGGAAATAGATGACCAGGGGGCAAGGGAATACTGAGAAGGAGAACAAGCGAACCTTAGAAATGGCAATTAATACAAAGATAAGTAACCCAACAAGAAACTATTCCAATTTTAAAATAATAGAACTCACACTTTGAGCTCTGTGGAGGGCTTTTTTTTTTTTTTCTAATACTGACTTCAAGTCAACAGGAGTGATTAACTGTAGTGATAAAAATAATACCTCATGCCAGTTCTCAGCAGCTGGCCCTCATAATTTAATTAAAATTTCTTATTGTAGGATGTCCTTTGATAAGTGATTTAAAAGTAATTAATACACTTATTGTGGCACTATGCCTTTTAACCCTTAAAATCGACTTCTTAATTTTGATGATGTGACAATCTCTTAAAGAACACAACTTTAGGTGAATATAAATATGCAGATTTCTGTATGCTAGAGTTAAGCCAACTAAACAATCACAATGACTTTGAACTCTTCATTCCAAAGATGCATTGGGTGCATATTTTATAAACTGAAATAATAAATAATAGATTGGGTCTAAAAGTAATTTGTGTTTCTGCTGAGCCATCTACTCCCAAAATATCTGGAATTTTGAGTCTGTAATACATTACATGACGAATTTCATTCCTAACTCTGTTAAAAGTATAAACAAATGCAAGACCTTAGTAATCTTGTGTTTTGCTTTAAGCTTTCATCTTTTTCTTCCTGTCAACTAAAATATTTTTTCTTCATTCAGAAGACAGAAAAAGAAGAGATTAGAGATTATGTAATGCTCTGCTTCATCCATTCCAGGTTGTCAGCCACTTTAATTTATTAAAATATGGAGTTTTCATTCAAAAGAAGTAATTTCTCAACTGTTATCTAAATTCTGCAAGAAAAAAGTATTACAAAACCTCAGGCAACGATCTACCCTACCCCCTCCCTCCTGAGTAGGACATTTTCTCAGCTAGCAAAGCCGTGCTATAATTTCCTACAATAAGGCAGGCAGGCAGAGAGGCAGGCATTTTTTGGACTTTGCCTTACTGACAAGTTTCATTTTGTTTCCTGATGCTATAATGGAAATAGACAGAGATGCTAATCACTAATTATTTGTGCTTATGATTTAAGTTCTTACATGTCACACCTGATGTATGAGATTTAGAAAAACACCAAAGAACAAGTGTCCTGGAACTCAGTGAGTCCTTGGTTCTGGGATCCGATATATGGAATACAGTTCATATTTCAAGCCTTGACTCACTGTGTGACCAAGGTTCTTTCTGTACCCACCCACTAGGCAAGGACTGTGTACTTTTATTGTTTTGCTTTTTATGTGTCTGTATATTATCTTTGCAAACAAATTGCCACCCTAAGGTGATTAAAGAATCCATACCCAGTACATGTAAGTGTTTTCTATTCTGCATAGCCTACGTGAGTGTTCATTTTGAAGCCAAGTGAATATTTTTTACAAGCCAATTCCAATGAAATTTTATGCTTACAGAAAAGCCCTCAGCTCTTGAACCCATTGTAAATAAGCCCCAGTTCCATTCTCTTCTCTCCCAGGCAGACCTGCTGAATATTTTTAATTTGCAATGGAAAGAGGAAACTTGCTTAGGGCATAGTTTCTAAAAATGTATTCCTCCTTCATATGTTATTTTAAGGGTTCCATAGTCCAATGAGTTTGTGAAATGGAAGGTTAAAATTAATTAAAAGAGGATTTTTTATGGAAAGATTAGTTAGGAAATTTAATATGCTGATGAGCGATTGTGAATCCCTGAAGAGTGATAATGTGTTGTGTTTTCCTACCTAGGTCACCATAAAAACCATGACTTTGGAGAGCAGTTCAAATGCCTAGTGTTCCATTTCCTTTTCTCTAGTACCAGAGATTGAACCTAGAGCCTTCACATAGAGCTATATCCCTGGTCCTCTCTCATTTTTATTAGTATTTTTTTTTAAGTCTCACTAGGTTACTAAGTTGCACAGACTGGGCTCAACTGGTGATCCACCTCTTCAGTTTCCCAGACTGAGAGGAGCACAGCTGAGTGACTACCACACTGAGCTAAATGACTAGCTTTCTGCAGAACAATATGAAACTCTATTCCTGAACAAGATAAGAATGAACATTAAGCAAATACATCAGGCAAGAAGTAAGAAGAAAAGTAAAATATGGTAAAAGTGGTGATCAGAATCAGAAGTTGGAGTATATCATAATACCTGCGTCTGGGCTTCCCTGATGAATAGCAGCAGTTTTACTTTGGATTCCTGCCTCCTGCTGCTTACAGAGGAATGAGTGCCCTGATGCATGTCTTCTGCATTCAGAGATAGCAGCTGAAGAGCCTTGACTGCTAGAATGTCACAGATCCCCATGGAAGTAGGGAGGGAATTTGGAGAGGGGCCTTCGGACTATTAAAAGCTTCTACCATTTCTGCTTAGTTGGCGTCATCCAGAGCAAGTTGCAATGCCATATCTATGTAAAGGATTAGATTTCCAGAAGAACAACAACTACTGCATGAATGTTCTTCATGTCTAGACAGAACGTGAGGAGAGTGCTTCCCCGCAAGTCATGCATTGGCCCATTACCCATTTACCTGTCATTGCAGGTAAAAAGGTCAAGATCCTCGCTCCAACTCAGGACAATTCTTGTGAGAAATCCTGGTACCCAAGAATTAGCTGAGCAATGCCTTCTTACAACTGCCTCATACTCCAAAAGCTCTTTCCATCCAAGCCCCTTTCCCTACCCTTCCCTCCCTCTCTCCTCCCCTCCCTGCCTTCCCCTCCCCTCCTCTCTCCTCCTCTTTCCTCCCCAAGATGTTATTCACAAAGCACTAAGGAGCCTCTGCTGGTAACCTCCATCTCAGAGCCCGCTTGTCACTCAGTAGCATGAACGCACTATGCCGTAATGTCCCACAATTTCCCTCGATGATGTTCAACATTTATTTATATTGATTCATGTTGCTCTAATTAATTTATATCAGCTGAGTTTTACAAAATACAAGTTACTTATCTATTCTCCTAATGAAAATTTGAATCTGTCTCAACCTTATACAGTTACCATGAGAATTTGAATGAGAATTTGAATCTGTCTCAACCTTATACAGTTACCATTTGATAGAGATCCTTGGATATGGCACTTGTTCGTGTGTGCAGGCACTCCTCTGAGGTACACACATATCTGGTGATCCTCCTGAGCTCAGCCTCCCCATTTCTGGGATTACAGGTGTGGGCCACCACACCCGACTCTGGCCTGCTCAGCCGGCCCTGCGGGCGGGGCTGATGGACATGTGATCAAACCACCCTCCCTGGGCTTGCCTAAATGTGCCTAAGCAGCTGCTTTAGTCTGCTGAGCTATCTTACCAGCCTTGCCACTTACATTTTCCTGGGATTTACCTGTTCATGTTCTTCCTCATTTTTCTGCTGAATCCTCGACTTTTCCTTATTGAATTTTAAATGTATATTCCTGATACCACTGTTTGATATATATATTTTTTCATTTTTTTGAAACATATTCCCCTGGTCTGGGACGTCTTTTTCCTTCATTTTAATGCAGGCATACTTAACCTTTTTTTTTCCTATATGAATTATACATTTTCTGTGTTGTTTAGAAAAAAAGATTTCAAGTCTTGAAAATAATCTGTATTTTCCTTGAAGGACTTAAAGCTTTTGCTTTCACATTTGGGTTATTTATCTGCCTGGAATTTATTTTACTTTTGTATACCATATGGTGTAGTAGGGGTGAACCCATGGCACATGAGGGCCATTTGTTATCATTGAAAGCACTGAAGGGTTTGCTGTCGCTGATAGAATGGCTATTTTTTTTCTTATATGACAGCCAACTGTTTCAGCGGTACTTTTTTCATCTTGATATCTCACATAAATTTATAATGTCATTTCTATAGAAACGTAAATGTGTGCATGACCCTCTTCTCTGTTTAATTAGTGTCTGTCCTTTCTGACACTACCATCAGTCTGAATTAATTAATATGGCTTTAAAAGAGGTCTTGGTATCTGCAAAGCCAAGTCATTTCCTCTACTCTTCTTCAAAATTACCTTTACTATTCTCAACCTTTTTCCATTCCAAGTATACTGTAGAAACAACCTATTAACTTACACCAAATAAAATTATTCATTGGAATTCAATTAAACTTGCACCAGACTCTTGCATATTAATTTGAGGACAACTGGTATCTTTATGGTAGTCAATATTTCCATTTGTGAGAATGGTGTGTCCCTGGAGAGATTCCTGTTAACCACACACATGCCCAAGTCTTGATTTCCAGTGTTATGGTACCCAAGGGAACACTGGACTTAAAGGAGCAGGTTATACATATGTATGGTTCCAGTTTTCTCTTTCAATATAAACAGATTAAATTTGGCATAAATGCGACTTGGAATAAAAGTGGTGCTTTAAGAATGACTGATGTCCCACTGAAAGAACAAGGGAGAGGCATTTGAAGTGAACAAAAGTAGATATTCACTGAGATATTTGATGAAGGAAGTAGAGTTATTAAATTCCAAAGAATTATGAAAAGGTCTTAAACATTATATGGTAAAAACAAAGGAAAGAAAAGACTGTCCTTCACTCCTGGGAGTAATGAAAGTTGGCAGTCTGATTCATTCATTCAATAAATATTCATTGCATACCTATTATTTTCTAGGCAATGTTCTGGCATTGGAAGAAGAATAAGGAACAAAACATAGCCCCTGACCTTAGTGAAGCAAGTTCAAGAAGAAACTTATTAAACCCTTGGTAAGTACTGAACTCTGTATAAAAATTATAAATCACTGTTTTGGTGCTCAAGCTGCTTATGAGATTAGCCATTGTCACACAGTCAAGAGAGCAACAATCGATGTCATGGCCATAGCACAAAGTGTAAGTGAAACTGAAGTTTCAGGGAATATGGAGCCTGAGAGTCAGTGGACTTCCTGGAGAAGAAGAATTACGTTGCAATTTGATGACAGGCAGGATTTGGTGTTTGGGGTAAGAACAGTATTAGAAAAGACACCGAGATGAAATGCTCTTTCTACTCCAACAGACACAGAGGAACTCAACATGCCTGGAAAAGAGAATCACATTGGGGAAAAGGAGATGAGGCTGAATAAATCAAACAAAATCCGGTAATGAGGGAGTTTTGATCAACAGTAAACCAGTTTCAATGTCGGCAGAGAGCCCTCCTCTTTCCCTCTTCTCTTTCTCCTTTTTCCGTAGACTGGGAACCGGTCTGCTACAAGCAAAATTGTAGAAGGCGCTACCTAACACTGACGTGGAGGAGGCATAGGAGAGTGAAGAGACAGAGAGGGGAAATGATGCTGTGCAGCCTCAGAGACTGAGAGTCCCGAAGCAAAAGCAGCATGGCCCCTGCTTCAGGGAATTCAGAATCAATGTGGGAATGCAAGGCTGATGTGTTTAATATTAACTAGCCAATGCTTGTGACCCAGATGTTCACTCAGACCTCTTGCTCCTTGGCTGGCACCCCAAATCTGAACCTGGCTCCATCTCAAAATCTTTCTCATGCTTTCTGTAAATCCACAAGAACTTGTATCTCTTGCAGTCATTCTGCCCGCAGCACCTGCGTCCATGCGCCCCGCCTCGGTCTTCCCCCTGACGACCTACGCCCGGATCACTGTTTCCATGAAATGCGCGTGCTCTCTAAGCACTTTTACGAGTTTGTTTCAATTTCCTGAGGCACTGGGAACACAGAAAGCGTTCACAACCTTTCCATCCTTCTCGGTCTCCCTTTTCTGTCCCTCATTTCTCCTTTTTCAGATTAGTTTCAAGAGTTTCATCGCCAAAAGAAAAAAAGAGTTTCATAAGCTCCTTTTATTTTCACACATAGATCAATTCATTTCTCCACCTGTACTTACCCAAACCATCATAACCAAACAAGTTAAGATGTTATGAAACAAAAGGAAAGACACGATTTCTAAATGGCAGTTAGGAGAGTGCCAGCTTGATAGCTCAGCACGCTAAAGCTCCTGGTTAGGCAGAGTGCAGCGGTGGGGGGGTTCGATCTCCAGTGTGCCATTGCCAGCCCCGCCCATGGGACACACTGAAACAGCGATTGAGACTGGGCGTGGTGGCACGCCCCTATAATCCCAACACTTGGGAGGCTGAAAATAGGAGAATCAAATCCAGTCTACATAGTGAGACCCTATAGACCTTGTAGCAAAAATATAGTGGGGAAAAAAGGCAGTTAAGTTTGTAAGTAAATAAACTTTTTTTTGTTTGTTTTGTTTTGTTTTGTTTTTCCTCACAGAAAACTCACAAAGAAAACAAACAAAGGTAAAAGATAAATATACTTCAGCTAGTGTGACAAAAACTGAGGTTATGTGGACTACAGTAGTTCAGAAAAGAACTACTACATCAATCAGGCAGGGTTTTAGTGGAGAAGATAGATTTTGAACTAGACCTTGAAGAAAACTGAAAATAGTATTACACAGAAGAAGCAAAAGGTTATTCAAGGTAAGGAAATAGCTAAGAAAGCCATAGAGAAGAGTGAACCTACTAGGTGGAAGAAGAAAAACTCTTAACTGAGAATTTATAAAAAAGAAATGGCTGACTGTGTGCTAGGACACATATCCAGACTCATAAGTTTGGCCTTAATCCAATAAGAATCAAAAGAAGTTCTAAACATGTACTCTGGCAAGCAGGCAACAAGGCCAGCTTTGGAGGAGGATCTCAAAAGCAAGCACCAGAGGCCCAAGGCCTTCCGAATTCTGCTTCCGGTTTCTGCTCTTCTATGCAGGAGGGCCTTAGCTGCTTCTCTAAAGTCTGCTCTTGCCACCAAATGACTGGGGTGATTTGCTGGGCTATTCACTCAAAATCCGCGGAAGCTTTGCCCTTGCTTCACTCTCAAAATCCGAGGAAATGATGGCAGCTTCTATTGGACCACAGGAAAAATCATGCCAGGTTCAGGGAAGGGACAATGTAAGGAATTAAAACAAAGGTGGGGGATTGGCAGCACCCCTGGGGGAAGAAGCACACGGAAGCAACAACAGAGTGCATCTGAAATGGGACACAAGGCAGAGGAGATAGTGCAGTGGCATAAGTACCTGCCTGCCAAGCGCAAGGTCCTGAGTTCTATCCCCAGTGCATACATACATACATACATACATATATAAATTGGGCTCAGTGATACAGTAGTTCTCATGGGAGGAAAACACGACTGACTTCTCAGCAAGCATTATTGAGAGGTTATTTTTCTTAAGTTTGTATTTTGTATTTTTATTATTTTTTCACTCACTAATGTAAGTCATTAGTCATTGTTTTGTAGGTCTTTTATACCCACTTTAGATTTCTTTTAGGAAAAATTGCACTTACTTACTAGTTGTTTTACACCAATTATGTTAAGATAGAGTTCCCATTTTCAAGACTGAATCTGAGTAGAGATATTGTACCATGTGTGCAAATATATAAAAAGAAAATGATAAATATTATATAAAATGTACACATAAAAATCTATGGCTTAAAGATTTATCTCAGCATGAGAAATAGTATCATTGAACTGATATTTAAAAATAATACAATCACCAGGCATAGTGAAGCACTTGCTGGTGAATTCCAGTGCTCAGGAGGCTGAGGCAGGAGGATTGCCGCAAGTTCAAGGCCAGCGTGAGCAAAATAGAATTGAAGCTGAACTGCATAGTGAAACTGTGCCTCAAGAAAAAAGAAACAGTACAGAACAGGTAAAATTAAAACCTGAAGATTCAGCAATTAATGCTTTTTGGGAGGAAGAGCAACTGGAGATGAGAGTATGAAGTAATACAGATTGGAACATGTAAGGCAAAAGCAAAAAAAAAAAAATATATATATATATATATATATATATATATATAGTTCTGATAGTTAATACTACTAATTTTTCTTAGTTCATTGAAAATAAAGGTTTGTGTTAATACTGTTTGAAAAATTAAATGCCTATATCTTCTACTCTGAGGAACTAATTTAATGACAACAATGTACATACACATTAACCATTTTTTTCCTCCCCGTCGTTCTCTTTAAAACAAGCAAATCTTGTTGAAATCTACAGTACTATCCCTGTGACCAAAGGGGGGCGAGTTGAAAGGAGTAAAACTCTCTCAAGTCTATACCCATGTAGTGAGGTAGTTTTTGGAACAGGCAAACTTTGGAATGTTGTGCAAGGGTGCTGCAGGGCAACTAACATGGAGAAGTAGAATAGGCTGCCTCCTTTAGAGGTGGGAAGACAGGAAAACAAGCATGACATAGATCTGAGGCATAATAAGTGGTTGCCTCCCATTTCCAGAGACCCCAGATTTCAACCTTAATCCATGAGACGTGAGGAGAAAAACACTTCTCTTGCCCTCCCATGCTTACTTTTACTGAAGTTGCCAATAACTATCTGTGGTCTCTGGACCACTTCAGTCAAAAGACCTAGAGAGCAACAAATACCCAGACCTCAAAGAGCCAGATGACATTCACTTTGCCTTATCTGACTCAATTGATTTTACTTGTTATACATTTCCTTTTGTATTTCTGCTTTTCGCTTGTTATACTAGGGAGACTATACGATATTTACACATGTGTGTCTGGTTTATTTCACTTATGAGTATATGTTCAAGTGGCATCCACTTCAGTATAAATGCTTCAAACTTATCATTCTTAATAGC
>PVKA01052957.1:0-11461 GCA_004027165.1 Ctenomys sociabilis
AAAAAAAAAAAAAAAAAACAACTAAATTATTCTAAGCTAAGAGGCAGGCATGCACAATTTTTTTTTGTATTTTAGGGAAGGGTCTACAGAGTGTTCAGGGTCTCACTACTAAATTGGACTCATAATGATCTGCCTGCTTACAGCCTCCCAAGAGCTGGGATTACAGGTGTGTACCACCACGTCCAGTCTCAATTGCTGTCTCAGTGGGCCCCGGGGGTGGGGCCGGCACTGCAGGCCTGGGGATCAAACCCCTTGCCCCTGAACCTGCTTGCAAGTGCTTTAATCCACTGAGCTATTTGGTCAGCCCCTAAAACTTTATTCAAGTCCCTGATAGAATAATTTTTGCAATGATTTTTTTTCTGTTTTAGATACGGTTACAGAACATGAATTCTGGAAAAGAATTTTATATACCCGTTCAACGATGGTTGGCACGAGACCAAGAGGATGGGGCAATCTGCCGAGAGCTTCCTCTTTTAAATGAAGGACAACCCACCCTTCCAGGTAGGAAGATCCAAGTACATATGAAACCTATTTCCTAAACACTATAGGACAGGCAGCTAAATAAATGCTGTTGAGTAAGTGAATGAATGAGTGGTTGAGAACTAGTGGTTTCTTTCAGTTACCTCTAGTGGCTTAGTAGCTGCATCTAAATGTTTTTCAGTCATTCCACAAGATAATTTTTAGGGATATGTTCTTGTCATAGTCCTGTAGGAAGATCAACAGCAATGCTTCTCAATCAAAATAGTAAATTAGTTCTTTGAAGGTCAGAAAACTGAATAACAAATTAAGTAAGACGCTAAGAAATGTGAGTTAGTGGATACTTTTCCTGTCAGGTTGTCCCTTAATTTTGAAAATTTATCTGTTTGATCATGAATTGAAAATACAGCTGTTCATTTACTTTCTCAACCTGTGTCCAGAGGCAAAGTGTTCAGATCCTGTTATAAATGTGAGAACAGGCTATTGATTTACTCAGGTTAGATAGCGACTGTTCACCACGGCTTGAACTCGGTGAACTTGCCTATCGCAGCTATCCCTTTCAAGTCTGTTGATCTCTAATGTGGAAGATGATGGGGAAAGGTTATGTGAGAATTATTAAGTGGTCAACTGGTCAAAGTAATTTTTTATAACACAGCCTAGGCTGAAGGTACAGATCTTCACAGTATCATAAAAATCTAACATGATGCTAGCTAGGTTCATAGCAATTTGGATAATTTTTTGAGGGAACATAAACTGCTAAAACATTTTCACTGATAATTCCTTTGTGTTTAAAAAATGAGGCATACTAATTAATAACTCTTAAGTTTCTGATGCTGTGATGTCATTCAGAAGACACAGACAGCTTTGCCTGTCTGAAGCCGCAGTAGGAATGAGCACTGCACTCACCACCAGCACACTTCTCTCGGCACTGAAGCAGCGTCCTTGCAGTACGCTGCCCGAGCACAGCTTCTCAGGTGTTCTGGCCTACTCATTGCTAGTAATGCCAGTTTTATATTTTTATTCTCCTGTTTTAATTACAAAGTTCTTGTCAAAACAGATATATTCTGCAAGTGCATGCTGATTTTCTTTACCATGACTACAGTGCTTGGTACTTAACACTAAAAATTTCTCTTTTCAATGTTTCTGCATGGCTTGGTAGTCTAACCATAAATTATAATGTGCTATCTATAAATCTGGTAAACTTTTGGATTTGTAGGCCAGTGATAGATACAGTAAATGATAACTGATGCTAGTCATCATTTCTTTTTCATAGTCATATTTTTAAATAGCATAGCAATGATTGAGTTTGTGACAGAATGATGCCTTGTAGTCAGGCAAAATTCTTCCCTAGAAGTAGATGTTAGAGCAGTCTGAGGATATAGAGAAAAAAAAACTACATTAACTGTAACTACACAAACTGTATTTTGTTTTTTTCTGTCCATTAAGAGTGTTAGTCATATCAGCCAAATAGAATTCTAAGTAGCATATGAGTTTACCAGTCCCTGAAAAAAAATCTCTGTAATTATGGAATTTTTCCTGACAAGGATAAGAGTTGCTAAGAAAACTGAACAAAATGGCCTCTCCCAGCTTTTATGAATTGTTCTTTTTAATTTTTCTTTCTTATTGTGATGACTATCATGATTGTTAAATTTTCTCTCATAAACATTTTTAACCATATTATTTAATAGCGTTAAATGTGCTCACATTGCTCTGCAAAAGATATCTACAGCTTTTGCATCTTACAAGGCTGAAGCTTTGTATTCCTTATATAGTAATCAGTCCTTCCCACCAAGCAGCTCTTGGCAACAACCTTTACACTTCACGTTTCTGTAATTTTAGTTACTCTATATATTTTAGTTGAGTTCAACATGCAGTTGTTACACTGTGTAGTTTGGGTGTTTCACTGAGCTCAGTGTCCTTGAGGTTCATTCTAGTGTTGCATGTAAACAAGTCCCCCACCCCCCCTCTTTTGGCGGAACCGGGGATTGAACAAACTCAGGCCCTAATAACTTTACTTTATATACCTCCATTTTTATGCTTTTCTGCTGGATGGTTAAGACAGAGTTAAAGCAAGACCTATATAACAAAAAATGTAACTTTCTTATCAGATAAGGTGAGTCAGGTACCCTCAAGGTTTATCCTGTAACCCTGTCAGTGTCAGCCTTGTGGATGAGTCACAGCCATTGCTTGACCAGTTGTGCAGCAAGTTTTTATTCTATTTTACTATTTGTGTTTCTGTAACACTCTGTGATATTGAGTGTTTAAATGATTGCTAGTTATTTGTGTTTTCCTTGGGGAATTATCTTTATCTCAGCCCTTTACCCATTTTGGTGTGTGTGTGTATATGTTGTTGACTCGCAGGGGTTGCTTTTTTCTGGATATTTATTAACTTCACAAGAGATATTTTGGAAATATATTCTGCAATTTCACTGGTTGGTTGTTCATACTATTGATTGTTTTCTTTCCTGCATAGAGTTTAAGTCTGACATAACTTTCATTTGTAAATTTTTGATTTTGTTATCTGTGACTTTACAGCTGAACTAAAGAAGTCATTGTTAAATTTGATATCCTAAAACTTTTCTTCCTGTTTTTTTCTTAGACTTTTATAATTTTATGTCTTAAAGTTTGGACTTTAATCCATTTTGACTTAATATCTGTGTATGAATAAGAGTTGTGATTTAAAAAAGGTGAATAGTTAAATAATTATTGCAATAAGAGATACGCTGCCATCCATACCCCTCACTTCCAGCATCTGTGCCACTTCTGAAGCAGTTCTGGAAGTCTTCTTGTGTGTTCAGCTATGCTGCCATGCCTGAACTGATGCAAAACATGAGTTTTCATGGTCATTTTGACTTGCGGGAAACCTGGGAGTTTCACAGTGGTGGTCTGGGTCATGGTGCTTCTGTGCACTCCCCTCTTCATCAGTTGGCAGATGGCAGCAGTGTCCAGCAGTTTTCATCACACTCCTTAGAGTCACATGGGCAAGAGGACTTTAGAACCAGATCAGAAAATAGCAAAGAATACTAGGATGGGGTTGGGGGAGTATTTGAGAAGGGTTAGTGGCAATGTATCTGTTACAATAATGCATGTTTTAATTTCATAGAGTACAAAATAGCATTAAAACAGAAAAATTACAAGTGATGTAGAATTTCACGTAACAAAGTAATATGAATTTCGCAGTATGTGTTGCAATGCATCTTGTTGTCTTTCAACCAGTTATTCATATTACCAGATATGAAATGCAAAATTGGAAGAAAAAAGAAAAAATATATAAGAAAGAAAGAGAAAAAGATAAACAATTGAAAAAAGGGAGACAAAACAAGTTAAGCTTTATCTGCTCCTTTCCATAGACCAGCAGGAATCCACAGTATAGTTGTCCAACCCATCTTGTTTACCTACACAGATGCATTGTTTACATGCATTGCCCCACTCCTTCATCTGTCCTTCTCAACTCAGTAACTCTTTTTTTGATGGAACCAAGGATTGAACTCAGGCCTTTGTGCTTGCCAGGGAAGTGCTTATTCCACTGAGCCATCTCCCTGGCCCCAACTTTTGCTCTTTTTTTTTTTTTTGTTCTTTTGCAGAACCAGGGATTGAACTCAGGTCCTTGTGCTTGCCAGGGAAGTGCTTATTCTACTGAGCCATTCTCCTGGCCCTCAGTAACAGTTTTTATAATCAAAATAAATCTACATCCAGACACATAGCAGTCAAGACCTTAGAAATTAAGCAAAAGAATAGAACATTAGAAACTGCTAGACAGAAGAAACAGATCACCTATAATGGAAAGACCATCAGAATCATGGCAGATTACTCAACACCAGTCACCAAATCAAGAGCTTGGAGTGAAGTATTTCAGGTCCTGAAAGAAAATAACTATGAAACCAGATTGACGTACACTGCAAAACTGTCTTATTAAATTCAGTGGTGAGATGAGATCCTTCCATGACAAAGAACAACTGAAGAAATTCATGACTACCAAACCAACCCTACAAAGAGGACTGACAGATATTCTACAAAGAGACAGAAGTGACCATAGCTCCAAGAGAAATAGAAAGTAGCCACCAAACAGCCAGTAATTAAAAAGGAGGAAAAAAATATGGAATCCGCAGCAGGAAAATAACATGATGAAGATTAATCAGTGTGTATCAGTTGCAACTGTCAATGTGTAAATGGCCTTAGTTCACCCATCAATTAAAAAACAGACTAGCAGAGTGGGTTAAGAAACAAAGCCCAACAATATGCTGCATACAAGAAACACATTTAAATCCAAAAGGAAATTCACAGACTAAAAGCTAAAGGATGGAAGACAGTATTCCATGTGATGGGAACCCTGAAAAAAGTAGGAGAAGCTATTCTGGTTACCAACAATATCAACTTCAAGCCAAAAATCATTCAAAGAGATAAAGAAGGTCACTACATACTTGTAATACATTTTAAAATATAAACATTCATCATATGTTGGTGATTTCTTATAAGATGAGGGTCCAATACCATCTTTTTGCAGGTGGATGTCCACTTTGCCCAACACCATTTGTTGAAGAAACTGCTGTTCACGGTGTAGTTTTGACACTGCTGTTGAAATTATTTGACCCTGTCCTTGAAGGTTTAGTTTTGGGCTCTCTACTCTTTTCTGTTCTATTGATCACTGGGATTTTTCCAAGAGTATTTTGAAATACCATATGTATATGAGAATAGTGTTTTAAAACTTTCTGTTGAGATGTTGTGGGGATTATGATAGAGATTGTATTGAATTGGTAGATCGCTTTGGGTACAGTGGACATTTTCACAGTGTAGTTTATAAATAAAGGGTATCTTTTATTATTTTTATCTTCTTTAATGCTGTTAACAATATTTTTAAAATTTTCAGTTTACAAGCCTTTAAATATTGACTTGGTTAAATTTAGTCCTAAGTAAAATACCCTTTTCAGGCTATTGTTAATTAGCTTATATTATTAATTTCCGTTTTGTATTATTTGGTGTTAGCATACAGAAATGCAAACCTGAGTAGTGTTGGCTTTTTTGTGTGTGTGTGTGTGTATGTGAATCTTTAGCAAACAGATGATTTCTCTTTTTCTGACTTAAATGTCTCTTTAAATGGTATTATCTTGTCTCATTGCTTTCACTATAACTTCTGCTACTGTGCTACATTAATATTCTGAGAACAGATACTTATTTTTCCTTGTTTTCGAGGAAAGGCTTTCAGTTTTTCTTAATGTATTTAGTACAGGGTCTACAGGGTCTCACTACACAGATCAGACTTGTAGTGATTCTCCTGGTTTTTAGCCTTCCAAGCACTGGGATTATAGCCACACCACCACACCCAGTCTCATTTGAGGTCTCATCGCACTCTGGGGGGTTGGGGCCAGCAGATAGGCCAGGGATTGAACCCCCAGCCCCTGCCTCTGCCTAAGCAGGCACTTCAGTCCACTGAGCTATCTGCCCAGCTCTAAGTTTTCAGTGTTTCATCATTGAATGTCATGTTAGCAGCAAGTGTTATATGTGTAACTTTTATGGTATGGAAGTGATTTCCTTCTAAGCTTTTTGAGTTTTTCTAATGAAGGAAGAATACTGAATTGTAAGAGCACTTTATTCTTTTATGCTAGTGAGGTGATTATGTGGTGTTTGTCTTTAACTCTGTTACTATATAAGCCCAATGTGTCTGTGGTTTGTATGCTGGGGTTAGGGAGGTGTGTAGGCATGTTCAATGTCCAAAAGTGTTATGCTGGCTTTAACAGGGTTCTTCTTGCTTTTAAGAAAGAACCTTTTGGTGTGCAAGAACCTTTGATCTGGGTGGGCATGGTGGTGCACACATGTAATCCCAGTACTCTGTGAGGTTGAGGCAGGAGGATCATAAATTGAAGCCTAGCCTAGTCAACTTAATGAGACCCTGTCTCAAAACAAACAAACATAAAAAGTCTCCAAAACAAAACAAAACAAAACAAAAAAACTAACTCCATGAAAAAAACCCCAAAACTAAATCCAAACCTCCTCCCCAAAACAAAACTCCTCTTATCTACTCTGGATCATTCTGAAGAAGGTATGTTTCTGGCTGTTTTTCAGTGGTGTCTGTGTGGGAGAAAGTGGGTCTGGGGCTTCCTCTTGCACTGTCTCACTGATGTCCTCTGAGAGCTTGTATACAATGCCTTTGTGCTTCAGTTCATGCAGCTGATGCCTGCATATCAGTTAATTGGGAAGAGTGAAGTGTGCTTTCCTTGGACTTTTGCTTTCTAAATTCTTACATGGACAAATATGCCAAGTTTCTCTGATTACAATAGCATGAAGGTGATAGCCCACTATTACTGTTCCCTCTTGCCCATTTTCTCCTTCTAATTTTTAGCAATATTAGATATTTAGTTTAAAAAACAGAAAGAATGAAATTTTCGGTGGAAAAACACAAGCCCACTTCAGTTTAATGCACTATTGAGCTTTTCACAAACTGATGGTTTGTGGCAATCCTGTGTTTAGCTAGCCTACAGGTATCTTTTTCCAATAGGGTGCAGTTCTGTGTCTGTCATGTTTTGGTAATTATTGCAATATTTAAATTATTTTCATTATTATTATATGTGCTACAGTATGTTACTATTGCAGTGGTTTGTGGGCACTACAAACTATGCCTGTGTGCAGTAATTAATGTGTGTATTCTGACTACTTCACCAACCAGCCATTTTTCCTTTCTCTCTTTTTCCTTAAGCCTCTCTATTCTCTGTTTTTTTTTTGTTTTTTTTTTTTTTTTTCTTTTTGGCTGGCTCAGCCCGTCCTGGGGGAGGGGCTGCCATAGCATGTGGTGCTGGGGGCTGACCTGTGGTCCCTGCGTGTTTGCCTAAGCAGGCACTTTAGATCACTGAGTTATCTTGCCAGCCTGCCTCTCTATATTCCAAGGCACAAAAATATTAAAATTGGGTCAATTCATAAATATACAGTGGTCCCTACATGTTGAAGTTGAGGGAGAGTCATGTTTTTCTCACTCTAATTCAAAAGCTAGGCATGAATATGGTTAGTGAGGAAGGTATGTTGAAAGCCACAGTGGTCCAGATGTCTCTTGTGCCATTTAGCTAGGGGAGCACATAGAGGAAGAGCTCTTGAAAGAATTGAAAGTGTTACTTCCATACACATGGATGGCAAGAGTGAAACAACTTTCTTTCTTATATGAAGAAAATGTTAGTGGTCAGAATAGAGGATCAGACCAGCTATGACATTTTCTTAAAGCAAAGCCTACTCCAGAGCAATGAACTAACTGTCTTGCATTCTGTAAGATCAGGTGTGGAAGCTACAGAAAAATGAATCTAGTAGGGGTTTGTTCTTAAGGTTTAGTGAAAGAGGTCATGTCCTTAATAGGGCAATGCAAGGTGAAGCAGAAAGTGTGGATGCAGAGGCAGCACTGGGTTACCTGGAAGGTCTAGCTGAGACTGTGATGGTCAAGATTTAACTGAAGATTTTCAGTGTAGATGAAACAGCCGGGGAAGAAGGAAGAAAATGGCGCCTGATCTTTCATAGAAGTCAGTGCCTGGCTTCAGAGGACAGGGTGACTCTCCTGGCAGTTGGTGACTTTAACTTAATGTCAGGGTTCATTTACTACTCTGAACATTCTAGGTCTCTTTGTAATGATGGTCAGTCTACCCTGCCTGTGCTTGGCAAAGCCTGGATGGTCATACATGAAGCCTTCTCTTCAGACTTTTTGTCCACAAAAGAGGTTACATTTTATTTTATTTTTTGTATTTTAGGAAAGGGTCTACAGGGTGTTGAGGGTCTCACTACTAGATTGGACCCAGTGATCTGCCTATTTACAGTCTCCCAAGAGCTGGGATTACAGGTGTGCATCACCACGCCCAGTCTCAGAATGTGCTGGGGACAGGGCTGGCATCACAGGCCTAGGGATCAAATCCCCGGCCCCTGCACCTGCTTGCAGGTGCTTTAATCTGCTAAGCTATTTGGCTGGCCCCAAGAGATTACTTTTGAAATATGCTTGCTGACCATGCACCTTGGACCCAAGAGCTGGGTGTAGATCTGAAGTAAATGTTTTCATGCCTGACACAATATCCATTCTGCAGCCATGCATCAAGAAGTGATTTTGACTTTTGATTCTTACTATTTAAGAAGTGCATTTCACAAGTCTTTAGCTGCCATGGATAGCGATGCCTCTGGTGAATCTAGATGACATAAATTGAAGACTTTGTAGAAGTGGTTCACCATTTCACCTGCCTCTGAAAACATTTGTGATTTGTGGCAGGAGCTAAAATTTTAACATTAACATAGGCATTCAGAAGAAGTTACTTTTAACTCACGTGGATAACTTTGAGACGTTCAAGAAGATATCAGTGGAGGAAGTAAGAGGGACTATGACAAATCACTGGACAATTAAAAGTACAAACAGGCCTGGAGATGTGTCTGAATTTTTGTAACCTCATGGCAAACTTTAAAAGCTAAGTGACTAGTTAGTATGGGAGAGAAAAGAAAGAGGCTTAGTGAGATGAAAGGTATCCTGGGGAGCATGATGTGAACCTTGTTAAGACAATAGAGGGATGTAGACTGTTACTAGCTTGCTTGATACAGCAGCAGCTTGAAAGGACTGAATCCATTTGGAAAGAAGTTCTGTTCTGAGTGAAATGCTGCCTTGTCATGTGCTAACAAGCACTTGTTTATGGAGGAGGAGCTGATTGGTGGATAAAAACTAACCAGTTGAGGGCTTAGTTGATCGCATTCCCTAGCAATGAAACATTTTAAAATTAATGTTTGTACACTTTCCTACACAGCGCTGTTTCACACTTAATAGACAAGGTATAGTAATACACAGTTTTGGGGGATGGAGTCTTGAAAACGTAATTCGAATTGGCCTCAAACTCTAGGTTCAGATAATCTTCCTGTGTCCCAGCCTCCCATGCATGGACTGTAGGGTTGTGCTGCTGAACCTGTCCAGTGCTAAGATACTTAAGTTTACTGGGAAAACAAACTTTATATGACTCACTTTAGTGTTGCTTCCAAGATTAAGTTATTTTGAGTTGTGTTGCAGTAAACATTGGTATGTATGTATCTCTGTAATATAGCTATAATTCTTTTGGGGAGATACCTATAATAAAAAGTATGTTAAAATATATCTTCAAGTTCACTGTTGCTTTTAACTTTCCTTTTTCTTTTGCTCTTGAAACTAATCAATTAATTTTAAAATTTGCTTAGTGTGTATTTTTTAGTTCCAAAAATTTCATTCCAGTTAATCTCTAGGATTTTCTATCCTTTAGTTGATTTTGAGAGTGTCCATGATTATTTGCTATCATATCCGTTATCACAATTGCCTCAAACTCTTCATCACATAGCACTCGTGTCATCTCAGTAGTCACTGGCGTACCATGTTGTATGAGCTTGACAGTCGTGTCTCTTCTGTATTTTGCTGTGTGATTTGAATTTTTCTTGATTCTTAACAGTCTGAGTAATTTCACATTATATCATGGGTACTTTAAGTATTAGTATGTTATACAGTAGTTTTAAACCTCTGGAGACCTTCATATTTTTGTTCTAGCATTGCAATTGGCTACTCATGAGTTTCAGGCTACAAATTTGATCTTGTCTTCTGTGTGCTTTTATTTTATTTTATTTTTTTAAATTTTTTAAAAAATTATTTATTTATTTATTTATTTTTATTTTATTGAACTACAAATGTTAATCAGACAGTTTCAAGACAACTTGACAAGACATATTCGATAAATTAATACATTGCAAACTGTTTTCATAAGGTTTTGGTATTGTACAAGGTGCATACATGATATTATATTTACAGATATTACTTTAGCAGATATCTCTGATCAGTGAATTAAGAGTGTAGCTGCTTACTTATCTTATTTTTTATACCTGAATTATATCAAAAATTCAATAATTATTTTCCTAGTGGATGACCATAGTACTAGAAGCTGACATAATATCCTGTCCAACCACCATTAGTGCAGATCTTCCCTCTCATAGAATTATGTAGAAGCACAGCGTTATCTGTCCCAACTGTACTGTCTATACACACACACATCATGTTTTTTTCTTTCTACACCCCTTCCTTTGTCTACACCTGTCAAAGGTGGGTACTCCATTGTCATTCAACTAACTTAGGTGCTTGAACTCGACACCACAATCCAACACAGTCCAGCATTCTGCAACCATAGTGAGTTATTCAAAGAAATTGTCGACCATAGCCATTTACAGCTCAGCTTAATATTATGACCCCACGATGCATACTTCATTTTTATACTTTTCTGCTGGATGGTTAAGACCTAGATAGATCAAGACATATATACCAACACATGAACTTTATATTTCCTATGTGGTCAGTGAAGTCCTCTCAGGGTTTATCTTGTAGTCCTGTACATTATTCTGTAGTTCCTTTGTCTGTGTCATCCATGTGGATGAGTCACGGCCAATGCTTGACCAGTTTGCTCTCTGTGAGAGCTTGAGAGAAAGTTTTCTCTTCAAGTTTTCTCCCCAGGCACACTATAGAACTTCAGTCTCTTTCCTCTGTGGCTCCATAATCTCCTTGTTCAGAAAATTTGGAGCTCACCTGAGTTTCATGATGTTGCAGTACAGGTTTTCCTATGTCCTGAGTCTTTGCTGACCTTGAAAGGCTAGGTCCAAAATGTTGGCTGGCCTTGTGGCTCTTCTATTTCTCCAACTCTGACTTGTGATCTTAGGTTGTTAACCATCCAGAAGAAAAGCTGGTTAGTATCCTGCAGCATATGCCATTCACTTTTCCTTATCTGACTCAATTGATTTTACTTATTGTATGTTTCCTTTTGTATTTCTGCTTTTCGTTTGTTATACTAGGGAGACTATAGGATATTTACACATGTGTGTCTGGTTTATTTCACTTATGAGTATATGTTCAAGTGGCATCCACTTCAGTATAAATGCTTCGAACTTATCATTCTTAATAGCTGAGTAATACTCCATTATATAGAAATACCACATCTTTTTCAACCATTCCTCATGTGATGGACATCTTGGTTGTTTC
>PVKA01052958.1:0-11453 GCA_004027165.1 Ctenomys sociabilis
CTTTGACTTGATCAAACACTCAAGTAGCTGATACTGAGTACCCAAAGTTAAGAGCAGATAGAAACTTCCCCATGGTATTCTGGACAGATTTCTTTAGCGGAGGTAGGAGGATCTACCCATCCAGTGGTGTTTAAAGGAAATTTCAGTAGTAAAGATGGGGGTCCAAAGGGTATCTCACTTGCCAGTCACCCAACTAACCCCCTCAGAAAAGAGATTTTCTGACTTTTCTCCATGATCAGGATCAAATATAGCTGGCATAGTACTTCAAAGCAGTAAAGCTAAGGTGATCTGAGAGAAATTGAGCAAGGTTCTTTCAATTTTTATGGTGTCAAAATACAGCACATATAAATAAAATGTACCTTATTATCCATTATAAGCATGAAGTTCAGTAGTTCCTATTGGCCATTTGTATACTGAGAATCTAAAATCTGAGTACACTTCTGTAGAGAGTAAAACATCTGAAGAAAGTCTACTGCTGGAGAGGAAGCCCCAAGATCAACCCTCTACCAATGTAGAAATGATCATCTTCAAAGGCCAATTTAGGCTTAGCAATGGGTGGAGCCACCAATACCTTTAGCATAGACTAACATGGTCTGTGAGAGGCTAGAGCCCAGCAAGCAGGAGCAAACTAGGCCTCTTGGAGGGGAAGATGATGAAAATGGACTGCCATGAGTAGTTGCCCTTCTGTCTCAGCTGCCCTAAAATAGAGATATCCAAGGAAGATGACTTTCATCAGCTTAATCTGCTGTCTAATTACCTGTGCACTCTGAAAAGTGACGTGGTCCCTTCTCCCCTTGACCATCACTATCAGCTCAAGAGATGAATCTTCCTTCAGACAGTTTGTCCTTCACTCTCAGGGAGACTTCCTTCCTAGGGGAGCCGCGGAGTTTCCAAGGCGCCCAGCCCAGCCTTGTCCCGGACAGAAGGGTCTTGACAAGCCAGCTTGTAGATGTAGGATGACAAAACTGTGTACCTGTTTTGTTGCCTAGGCCCATCCCTGCCTGGGTTGATTTTGAAAGAAATATTTGTATTAAAGAGCTTAAGTAGAAGGAAGATTTCATCACCTCTTATCTCTCCGTTTAGAAAAACAACCAACATCTCATGGATAAGAGTGGCGCCTGTGTTTGTGGCTTGTTTCTCTGGGGAGCCCCCTCTTCCCAGAGTCCTGTCTTAGTTTACTTTTCATTGCTTACTTCCTCTTGACCTCCTGCAAAAAAAGATTCCCATGGACATGCCACATCCCTGGTTAGGCTCCCTGAGTATTCTGAGCATTCCAAGTATTCCAAACTTGAGTCGGCATTGTGCCATGTTCCCCTGTGTGATGGTGGCTCTTGATTCTAGCCCTCCAGCTTGACTCTACCCCTTCATGGGCCGCACTTTCCTACCCACTGCCTTCACCCAGCTTTTTACCAATGCTGGAAGACCTCCAGTGAAAGGATTTTCAGCTCCACTCCCTGCCATTGGATCTCCCTTTCAGTATGGGCCAATTTTTATTAGACCTAGCACTCATGCTGCCCCCAAGAACCAAGTGCAAACCTAGAGTAAAAATCTGAGCCCACCATATTCCTCCCAGTACCCTTGTGCAATCTTCACCTGAGTTTGCAACTCCTTCCCTTCTTCCTCCCACATTGTTCTCTAAATTCTTGTTCTAACTCCAATTAGGTAAACTCTCTATACCCTAAGCTATTTCTATTAGTGTTCCTCCAACCCTTCATTTTGTGATTGCCCATCTGGCTATGGGTCAGAATCCCTTGAGGAGACTTTTTAGAAAGATCCTGCTGCCAAGACATACCTCATAACCTAATCTGCAAAACCCAGTACAAAGTGACAGTGCTGACCTCATTATACAGCAAGCACTAAACATTTCAAGATGGCAGCTACAGGACACTAAGCTCAGCACGGAGTCCTTCTGGGTGAGGGACCCTACTGGGCTGTTCAAGAAGGAAGTTTTATAGCTCAGTATTTTTTTCCAAAACATTCAGATTTAATTGGCCTGGGCAGGGTACTGGAATCTGAAATTTTAAAAGCTTACCAAGAAACACTAAGGTGATGGAGGTGTCTATAGTGGGCCCAGAGACACCTCTTCAGTGACAAGTCTTTCAGTTGGAAACTCTTTAGTCTCATACCCTTAACCTTGGGGCCAGTGTTGGGCTCTTGGCTTCCTGGCTCCATAATGTCACTTTCAGATGTTTCTTAGTATGGTCTAAGAATTACAATCCTGGACTTTCCTTGTTGCCTTTCCTCTTACAAATAATATTTAATCTATGGCTCAAGGATGTTGAGTCCTACTCTTTTGCTGCTTCAGAGCCCCTGTACATGGTCTGGCTAATATTCTGGCTTCTCAGGAGGATACTGGGCTGATACAGTGGTGCTCGGGCTTGGGACCTTGGTTCCTTCTGTGCTACTGCTCTGCCACCTCTGGGGTACTGCATTCATCTGCACAGTCAGGACATGTCTAGCTCCCAGGCTTTGGGAGTAGAGAAGACCAGGAAGCAGACAGACCCCAGTCTTGGAGGACATGACCCAGAAGTCACATGTATCACTTCTACATATTTCCCATCAGCCAGAACTTGGACAAACTGTCATCCTGAGGTCCAAGGGAGACTGGAAATGGTAGGCTCTGTGCTGGATAGTCACATACCTTGTTCAAGCCTCTCGGTGTGAAAGAGGGAAACTGGTACTGAAAAAAAAAAAAAAAAAAAAAAAAAACAACAGAACTGGCCAGAGAGATCAGCAAATTTGTCAACTCTTTGTTAAATAAACACACTTTTTAAAAAACCTACACTTGTTACCACCATTTCATAAAAGAAATTTTTAAATGCCCAAAATCAGAGAAAGCATAGCCTCTAAACAGAGAGGAATCTTTCAAATGAAGAGAATCTAAACTTAAGGTAAGAAGTGGGACATCACCCTCAACATTCTCCTTTCCCTGACACTGGCACAGCAGCCAAGCATCAATCTCCTGGCCTAATTTGGGAGCCACAGTGGAGGGCGTGGCTGTAAAAATGTCATTAACATCACCTTTGTCCCCCAAAGCAACCCTGATTGAAGGAAACTGCTATGATCATTCCCAAGATGTTTGTTACTCCCACTCCCTAACCCAGTGCTAATCCTGGAATCCAAGCCTCCAGCCCTTACTGTGTCCCCTTCCATTTCTAAACACCCAGGGGATCTAGGTCCTGTTGAAGTCCAGGCTCCCCATTTTGTTCACCTTTCCACCCTTTTGCAAGATTTTCCTTAGTGTTAGTGGTGTCCAGAAAGTTTCCCCACCTACCATCACCACCTCCAAGAGCCTTCTAGGCAGTTGTGTCTCCCAACATAGATCAGGAAAGTCAGCCTCAGAAGGTCACACCTCTGGCAACAGTGCTTCCTCCTTTTGCCTTACATTTCTTCCATAGAAAACATGCCTCAGGTGCTCTCTTCAGCAGCACATGTGCTAAAACTGGAAGACAAGCCTCGAGAGGCCAGCAGTATAGATCCCTGAAAAAGGCTGGGCAATGCGCCACCCTTTGGCAGTCACACTGACAATGAGAGGACCTTGGGTTTTATCTCCTATTTCCTTTAGGATGATCATTGCTCCTCTCTTTGCTTAGAAGAGATCCGGCCAAGATCCAGAGTGACATATTGAGAAATATTTTTCAAGAATCCTCATCATTTCTCCCCATTTAGACATTTCTGGAGTCAAATCTTTAAAAGGTTTGATGCAGGAAGGAACTTGGAGATCATAGGATCTAGATGATGGTTGGGAAAACAGACTCAGATGGGACAAGTGGCTATTCCAGGTCAAATAATAGCCAGCCCCAGCACCTAGGTTACGTGACTACACATTCAGCCAGATACCCAGCAAAGCCAGTGTGCAATTGGAGCCAGGCCTGAAGATGGGTCTCCTAATCCCAGCCTGCCTCGGCTATAGTCTCTGTTTTCCCTCTGTGTTTTCTTTCTTCAACAAAAGTTTTCTCTTGTTTACAACAGTGTATTCTCTAAGCAATGCCAACAGCATTTGTTCTGTGTGGTTTATTGTAACCAAAAGGAAAATTAGTGGCAAAAGAATATTTTGATAATGAATGGAAAGTTAGGCAGGACATTTTTGAGGAGGAGAAATGTAAATAATTTTTTTAATGAAAGCAGTCTCAAAGGACAATGGAGGAGAGACACTTGGGGTACCTGGAGTATACTATAGGGCTCTGTTTCTCTCACACACATAGTGTGTGTGTGTGTGTGTGTGTGTGTGTGTGTGTCTGTGTGCCTATGTATGTGTGTGTCCTTCTAAAGCAATCCTAGCTAATGGAAAGATTTTTAAATATTTGGAGATGGATCCCAGAACTTTACAGACCACAACAGTATCTATTTCAAAACAACCTGGTAGTATTTGGTGTCCACTTAGGCCTGGTAAATTTCCATTGCGGGCAGCGCGGTACAACATTCTCATCCGAGCCCAACTCACTTCAAGTGGCATGATTTGATTAAGCATTTCTTCACATTTAATTGCATGCCAAGGCTCCAGAGCATCATTTGTTGAGTGACCCCAAATGGGCTAGAGAGAGGATGGGAAGACACGTGAATCTATAAAGGTTTGTGCCTGACCTTGTCCTCTAGTGTAATTCTGCCTGGAGCCTGGCAGGATTTTCCTTATTGTGTACAGGGTTGGCTTTGCTGACAGTGATTTTTTTTTATGGTCCAAAGCAAGGGGCATCCAGGGGAGAGAGCCTGTACTTGTGGAGCTCTTGGCCTCAACCAGAGCTGGGAGGTGTTAGATTGCACTTGGCTGAACTCCACCCACACTACCTGGGAAATTATATCCCTGAGCTGCCACTTTCAAACTTTGTTACCACAGTATTATAGAAAAAGCTTCAATGTCTAAGGACAGTCCACTCTCCCTGTAAAACAAAATACCAATACAACCTCACTTCTGGGTATACAAGGAACTAAAAATGTTACACATCAAGTTCTGTAGAATGGTACAGCTCTATACATGGTATCTGTAGGTAATGCCCTTTATTGTCATAGTATTTATTATCTTTATCTTCCTTCAAGGAATTTCTGTGCTTAAGCCCTGTTTATGCTGACCATAAATTGCTATTCATAAGCTCCATTGTCTTGCAGCTGAGTGACAAGGCAGGGAATCAGAGCTGCTGAAGAAACCCAAGTGCCTTCCATTCCTAGCAGCCAGAGATATTCTCAAGATGAGCATCTCACAGATACAGGATGGCCAATAAAATATAAATAAGACCTACAGCAGGGAAACAGTAAGTAGTGGGAATGTCTCCTCTTCAGAGAAGGCCACAGAAAGTATCTCCCATATCCTTCAGGACATGATTTGTCAGGAGGAGGCAAGTTTCATCTTGAAACTAAACAAAGGATGAGGCCCATACCAAGGATGACAGCGCAAAAACAGAGACAATTCCACTGAGCTGGCTGTCTCACCAATCCCAAAGCCTGTTCTCTAAGTTTCTTATAGTTCCCAGCAGCACTATCCCCTGTTGCTGGAAGTTTCCAAACAGGGAAATGTTATAGAACAATTTGCTGTCTTGTCCAAATCCTCTCTCACTGGAGATCTTTGCCCTCCTATTAATAAGCCCTTTCAGACTAGGGAGCTATCCCCCTCTCCTAGCGAGCCACTCCCAGCAGGAGCTACCCTCTCCACTGTACATTCCCCACCAGGTAGCCTTCCCTTCCCCCTTGGGAGTGAGCCGTCCTTCCCCATCAACAAAACCTTTCTCATCTTTCCCAGAAGAGTGAGAGGTGAACCAAGAGGAATGAAACGGAAAATCTCAGCAGAAGAATGAAGATTGATTCAGTAGAGGAGATTGAAAAGGAAGTTAACAAGAAAGCAAATGTGCTGCACATTTTGAGATACTGTTCCTGAGATCTGAGTACCAAGAAGTCGTAGGTATTGGGTAGCTTTGAAGGTGATTAGCTGTGCATGCGGAGCTTTGGCCACAGCAACACAAATGCTAACATACTGCACATTATCAATAAAGGAATATATTCTCTTCCATAATTCACATTCTCTGATAGCTCAGGAGCCAGGTGAGTAGTGGCTCAAGAACGTCAACAAGAACTTGAACTAAGTTGATGTGGGCCTCATTCTTTGGTGACAAGACCACTGCAGGAATGCTAAGCATTTTAATAATGATCTCCACCATGAGAATAGCTGAATTTGTATTTTACATCACTCAGGTCCTGCTGAGAAAGATGCGTGGAGTCTGTGTGAGAGTCAAGTTCAAGGTCCCAATATCCAAAGTGGCATTTAGGTCAAAATAGGACAAGACAGCATGCTTGCCTTAAACTCACCCATAATATGTTCTAGTGGCCTCCTTGGCACTGGACAACTACGCTCCTCAGCTACCAAGTCTCAGAGAACATCTATCTGAGTCAGTTAGGCAAGTGGCCAGTTTGAGGGGGAGCCTATAAGCAGAGCTGGAAAAGCATCTGTCCTGTTAAGGTATCTTAAAACTGTCTCATTGATATTTGTACTTCAATAAAATAAAAAAAAAAAAAAGAAAAGCAATCCAAGAAGCAGCCCTGCCATCTCCAGGGAGCACCTGTCTCCATCAGAACTATGGAATTCCATGGCCTCTTTGTAAATCCCAAGGGAGCCTTGGACTTGAAGACTGCCTGGTATCACTCGGCCTCGGCACTAGAACAGGAAGGAGTCCTCCCACAGGAACAGGCAACTACCGACCTGTAGCAGGTCTGACTGTGTGACACAGCTTTCTCTCTCCAAAAATTAGCAAGAATTATGCAGGGGTAAACAAAAGAAAGAAAAAGAAAAATATTTGCAACATATGTAATGAACTTTACTATCTTTCTTGGATCATCATCAACTTTTACAGATAAATTTTTGAACATATTCATGGAGTCTGATAAAACATATGAAACGGATAGCACTTAAAGCATATAAAATGAGAGGCAAGATCTGCACTAATGGTGGTTGGACAGGATATTATGTCGGCTTCTAGTACTACGGTCATCCACTAGGAAAATAATTATTGAATTTTTGATATAATTCAGGTATAAAAAAATAAGATAAGTAAGCAGCTACACTCTCAACTTACTGATAAGAGATATCTGCTAAAATAATATCTGTAAATATAATATCATGTATGCACCTTGTACGATACCAAAACATTATGAAAACAGTTTGCAATGTATTAATTTTATCGAATCCATCTTGTTAAGGTGTCTTGAAACTGTCTGATTGACATTTGTAGTTCAATAAAATAAATAAATAGATAAAATAAAAAAATAAAGTTATAATTATTTTTCATTCTTAAAAGAGTATAGGAAATTGTTATTGTGATGGAGTATGTAGTATGTTTATCCATCAGAACATGTGCTTATTGAATAATTGATACAGGAAAAATAATCTTTGTTCTAATGCTTAGTGCACATACAATAACATTTGTATCACTAACTTCTGTCTTCTACACTAGGTGCTTACCATGACTATGTCCTTTACCACTGGAATATTAGAAAATTCTGAATTAATCACTGTCCATAGCATGGATTCTCAAACTTGATAGTACATCTGCATCACTTGAGTCAGCAGCAAAGAAATCCTTCATACTTAGTTTCCATATTAAACACTTTCATTGTGAGTGGTTGAGTATAGTGTAGACTAGGATCTAGGAGGTTTAAAAGCTACCCAATGTGACTTTAATGTGGGGCACAGTAGGAGCATCCATTCTAGAATGAAAGAAATACTGTACTTGGATTACCCTCATCACTCATAATGATATGCATTCTCAAATCTATAAAATCATCAGTTTTCAAGGTTATAAGAGCACAACAATAAATTTCAATTGCTTCCCATGCACTGTGGCACTATGTGTATCTTTTCTTTACTTCGGTGGAATGGGGGATTGAACTCAGGCCCTTGCACTTGCCAGGCAAGTACTTATTCTACCGAGCAATCTTCCCGGCAATATGTGTATCTTGTTTTTGCTGTTTTACTCTTTATTCATTTTATTTTATTTTTTCCATAATTTTGAGAAACATTTAGCAATGAGACAGTTTCAAATCAAATTAATAGAATAGTTTCAATAATTCATATTGTTTTCTTAGTGGTTACTTGTTGTACAAGATGCAGACATGATGTTCTATTCACAAACACTATTAGAACAGATCCCTCTATTCATTGAATTAAAAGAATATAGCTGTATATCTATCATAACTATTTTAAATATACAGATATAAAATTGTGATTCATTTGTATCCCCTGTTTTAATATGTGTATCTTGATGTAAATTATTTACCTTACTAAGTTTCAATTTCTTCATCGCTATAGGAATGAAGCCTCAGTTATTTACCTCAGATTAGTGATAAGGATCTAATTAAATAAATTCTGTAAAATATTTGACTGAACATTATACATAAATCCCACTCAATAGTTGTTAACAATCCCCAATTCTAATTATAAAAATATTAAATTAATTCTGCATGTAGAATATGTATGGGAATTCCAAGCATATTAAATGTCCACTACTATAATTATTACTATTATAGGTACTTTAGCTCTTCTGCTTCAGTCTGCCATCGAGTGCACGTTCTCTCCTTCTACTAGCATCATGTCTTCTCACAAGACTTTCAGAATCAAACAATTCCTGGCCAAGAAGCAAAAGCAGAATCGCCCCATTCCTCAATGGATTCGTATGAAGACAGGTAATAAAATCAGGTACAACTCTAAAAGGAGACACTGGAGGAGGACCAAGCTAGGACTGTAAGGAGTTGCACATGAGCTCCCTCTTGGGAGGTCACAAGACAATGTCATATTTTAATCATGGTCAAGATAATACTGAAAAAAGTTTTAAAAAATAACCGTTGCCTGGACAGTGGAATAGACTTAATCAGGAATTTTATTTTTTTTCAGTGATTAGTATTAAGTCAATAAATTTTTGAAACCTTAAAAAAAATAGGTACTTTAAAACATGCAATTCATGATTTATTCCACTCCTTTCAATATTAACTTTAAACTTTTTGCCACAACCATTTTTTTTCTATAATGCAACTTTCAACTGTTCATTTAAAACATTGAATTATTTTATGCATACTGATAGTAAAATGGTTCCTTTAGTCAGATTATATATCTATCTGCTCACATGATTACTTTTTGCATCAAAAACAGTTAAAATACACTTAGTTAACAAAACTTCCAAATGGAATATAATTTTTTCAGCTTTAATTCTTAGGTTGTACAACAAAGCACCTATTTTAAGACGTATGATTGACAAATTTACTTCTGCACTTTATAGACTATAAGAAGCAGCTTACTAAGAGGTGAATTCGGATAGTGTCATAGGTTATCTAACTTTACTTTGATATATATATATAAATATATAGTTATTATAGATTTCTGAGGAGGACACTAGAAGGTAAGGTGCCCTGCACAGTGTAATACACTTCATGAGGTAAACATGGCTTATTTCTGTGAATGTAAATTCAAACACTGCTGAGGTATATATATTATATATATATATATATATATATATATATATATATATATATATATATATATATATATATATATATATATATATATACCTGATAGTCTAACAGGAAAAAGTAATTATGAGATACATAAATAGAAAAAAGGTTTATGATCTTCTATTTTAGGTCAACAAATAGTTTATTGCATTTCATTTAGTGTTTTAAAATCTACGAAAAATTACTTTCCTGTAAGCTTAAAACTTGATGCATGAAAAAGCAGAATCAAATGAAAAGTGAATGAAGTGTTGCAAATAATGAAATTAAAAGGATTGCTTAAAAAATAAATAAATAAAAATAAAGCATATAAAATGCTACCACTCGTGTGATGCAAAGGTAAACTTCAATGACAAGATCTCTCTCTCTCTCTCTTTCTCTCTCTCTCTGTCTCTCTCCCTCTCTCTCTGTCTTCCCCCTCTCTCTCTTACCTATTTCTTTATGAAATGATGAACGCATATCACTTTGTGGTGAATGATCTGATCTGACTTTGGATCTAGCTTCTCCTGCAGTGCTGAAAGCCATAGAAATCCATGCAATTTATCTAGGAACCAGCTTGGCAAAATAGAGCCAAAAGACAAAAATGTGTGTAAACTTTGAACTACTGGTTTCACATCCAAGAACTGCGTAAGAATACCAGACATGTCCAACGTGGTTGATACTGTATCCTCAAAAATGCCCAACCTAGTGTTGTTTTTGACAATAATATGTTGGAAATGACCAAAATGTCTTATGACACTTGGGTTTGCTAAGTGGATGCTGCACCCATCCCACAAAATAATATGCAATCATCAGAAAATGACACAGAAGAATATCTCGTAATGATCACGATCACGTTAGAGTCACAGGGAGTAACAAGTCATGAGTGTCACCATAATTTTCTTAGCTGTTTGCTTGGTATATATCTTTTTATTTATATTTTCAAACTTTCTGTGTCCTTATCTTTAAAATACATCTCTTATAGACAGCAAATTACAAACTAGCATGGCTATTTAGAGGTGATATTTAATCAGTATACTCCAATATGACCAAAGAGGATGATAAAATATTTAAAGTATTTTATACTGAATGCAAGCTATTTACTTTCCTGCACCATCCACACCCCCTCACAGCATCTTCCCAAGACTTCCAGATCTTCCCACAGTTCACAAACTAAGGGATTAAGGGGACTGGGATGCAGCATCTGCCCAGCAAGCACAGGGTTCTGAGTTCAATTCCCAGAACATGCCCACAAAAAACAAACTGACTAAAGGATCAACATGGAAAACAGCAAAAGATATCTCCTAGACCACTTTTCATTCTAATTTGTCAGTGCTTAAACCAAACTCCTTGTTAAATACTTTTCATTCCTGTGGATAATGTGTATACACATTCTCACACGTGTATCAGATATAGAATAAGAACAAAAGGCCATATTCCCAAACATGGTTTAGGTTTTAGTACTAGAATTATTTTTATTAACTACTTAATGTACTACTCACTTCACACATAAAGTCATTTTATTTAATTAGCATTGCTTTAATTACCCAAATTTTAGCAGCTTTATTAACTTCTTTGTATGTGTCTACTTTTTGTTTACACAGGAAATGAATCCCTTGTTATCCATATGGGCTGGTCCCAGGTCCCACCACAGGTACTAAAATCAGTCAATGCCCAAATTCCTTGTATAAATTGACACAGTAGTTGTACAGAGCCTACATAGCTCCTCCTGCACACATTAACATCTCTATATTATTTATAATATATACTGCATTACATTGTAGCAGAATTATAATGATATGTGTATTATACATCATAATACAATGTCAGGGCTATATAAATAGTTGTTAAATAGGGAATACATTTTCCATGTATCTATGAGGAAGAAATATTTTTAAATAATGTCAACTCCTTGTTGGTTAAATCCACAGATGGGGAACTCATGAATATGGCATGTAGACTATAGTTACCAAGAACTACAATATGTATTA
>PVKA01052959.1:0-11460 GCA_004027165.1 Ctenomys sociabilis
TTATTGAATCTTTGATATAATTCAGCTATAAAAAAACCTGTAAATATAATTTCATGTATGCACCTTGTACAATACCAAAACGTTATGAAAACAGTTTGCAATGTATTAACTCATCGACTCTGTATGGTTAAGGTGTCTTGAAACTGTCTGATTGACATTTGTATTTTAATAAAATAAAAATAAATGGAAAAAAAAGAAACTATCTCATTGCTATATGTTTCTCAATAAAATTATGGCAAATAAATAAAGAAAATTTTAAAAAATTAAAAATAAATAAATAAGTTATAATACGAGTGAACTAAATCTACTCAAATAATTTTCTTATAACTTCCTTTATATGTTATATATATTCAAAACAATTCTGGGCTGAGGAGATAGCTCTGCTGCCTAAGTGAATGCATGGCAACCACAAGGACCCAGGTTCAATTCCCAGTATCACGTACTGTGCAGGTCTGGAACCCTAGGCATGCCATGCTTGACCCAAAACAGGGTGAGGTGGTACATGCCTGTAATACTAGCACTCAGGAAGCCAAGACAGAAGGATCTTCACTACAAGTCCAAGCTGTGTAGTGAAACCCTGTACCAAATAAATAAAATAAAATAAAATAAAATAAAATAAATAATACTGTTTCTAATGAAAGTTAGGGCTACATGAATTTAAAACATAGGCTTTTAATTTTACTCCTTTAAAAATGGAAGAAGACCTAAAAATACAAATAGTTTACTGAGCTCACATCTTTTATAATGATGCTCTTCTTTCAAAAGATGGTATAGTATATAAATATGCAAAGACAATGATTAAGTTGCTGTTTTGTCTTAGTGCCAACCTTGTCCAATGGTTTAGTGTTTGGATTTTCATCAACCAAACGTTCCAAGAAATATGTGTGTGATTCTCTCAAATTGGGAACATAATGTATGATATAAATCAATTAGAATAAGATAAATATGTTTTAAATGAGTATCAATAGATTCTAATTGTGTCCTGAAAAATGGAGAAGAAACACACTGCTTTTTTGCATAGCTAACATATTCTAGCTATTAAAGTAAATATTTTATATATTTTTACTTAAACACATCATATGTAACATCACATAATTCTCATTTTGTAATTAAGAAAGCTAAACTTTAGAGATGGGGCAACTGCTCAAGCTTTTTTTTAAATGCACATACTTATGAACTTGCTTGGAATTGAATGTATGCAAACATCTTTCAATTATGAGAGATCACATCCAACTTTGGGGCAACAATCAGTTTAAAGGTACACAGCAAATTTCCCCTTATTTTCAACTTCTCACACAAGCATAATTTACATCTACATGTCAAACAACATCAAACTAAAGGGAAATAAGCCAAAGTTCTTAATATAACCGCTAATAGACTTATTAATTATCCTAAAGTCCTCTCAAACTAGAGTTCATTTTCACTTTTAGATGAGCATAGGTGAAGCATCTTTTAATTCATTGACATTATGTTGATGGGACCAAAGGCCCATGTAGTGTGTGAGTGATCACCATACTGTACACACCTGAGAACATGAGAAGTATGTTTTTTGGGTAACTTCATCCATTTTATAGGAGATTAAGATATTCATCTTGATAATTCAAGCTTTCTCTGTGTGTTTCATGGATCTTCTATCATCACAGTTTGGAGCTTGAATGTCACCTGAAGGCCAAGTGTCAGAAGCTTGGTCCCCAGCCCACTCTCCTTAGGACAGGATGGATGCAAACACTGTGATGTGGGGCCGCATTTGGACCAGAGAGAGTACGGCTTGGAGGAGACAGTGAGCAGCCTGCCTGTTCTTCTCTCTTTTGCTTTCTGGATATAGGATGAGCTATTTTTCTCTATCACATGCTCCTGATGCATGCCCTTATCCTTCAATGGCCTATACATGTTGGGGAAACTAACTCGGGGCTGAAATCTCCAAAGATGGCGAGCCGAAGTAATAACCCTTTTGTCTTTATAAATTGATTATTGCATGTATTTGCTTAATAATAAAGTTCTAACTGTAAAACCTGGGTAAATTTGTTGTTCTATTTGCTGGATTTGATCTATTGTCAAAGATCTTGAGTATAGAAATAGACCACAGAAATCAACTAAAAATAAGAGGGAAGAAATAGAGCATCCCTAATACTTTCTCCCAATTCTAAAAGACAGGAATTCCTTAATGCCACCTCCAGGATAATTCACTATGGAGCATCAAAGTTATAATTAGGATTATTTAACCAGAAATGTGACTATGCAATGTAAGAGGAAAAGAAAAGCTACCAATTATAGAACACCTACTCTGTGATAAGAACTATGCTATCTGCCAGAGGTTGGCAAACTCTTCCTATAAAGCAAATTATTTTAGACATTACAAGCTATATGGTCTCTTTAGCAACTATTCAAACCTGCCATTATAGCAAGCAAGAAGGATTCATACAAAACACATAAATAAGTGGGCATGGCTGTGTTCCAATACCATTTTTGACATAAAACTCAGCCCAACAGTAGGACTCATTTGGCTTGCAAGCTGTAGTTTTCTGACCCCTTCTATGTGCTGCAAATATTATCTACAAGCCATGAAAATAAACATCCAAGAAAGAGATTGTTGTACTTATTCTGTAGATGAGTAAACCCCTGGACTAATGGGGAAAATAGAACTGACCTCCAGTAATTCAGCCAAAGGAACTTGCCACAGAGTACTAGTTAATAGTTTGTCAGAGGTACTAAGCAGTCAATCTGGGTATGGTGAGACAACCTTCAGATAGTTGGCCCTATCCAGAAGGGGGTGGTGGCATTAGTAGGGCCCAGGAGCCACCCAACATGGGCCACATAAGAATTGATTGTAGGAAACATATAGTTCTTTTGATGAGCCAGCAAAAAAAGAGAAATATATACCTTGGTACTCTCTAGTTTACCACAGTGAATTTTAGAAAGACTGTAGCTTACAAATATAGTCTCCTAAGGTATGCTGGTCACAGCAAAAATGATAGGATTATATCATAGTGGAATTTTCATGACTTGTATATATCTATCTCCTTCAACATCTATAGACTTCTACTGTGTAGCAGTATAAATAGGGTTTGCTTCATTTTTTTCTTCTCACATTGTACATATATTATATTTCTTATACTCAAAAACCTAACTGAAATTCTTCAGCTTCACTCTGTAGCACTCACTACAAGAGATATCCTACTTCTATAAATAATTAAAATAACAACATCTTTATCCACAATGTTGTGGTAATTCTGTTAATTTGAAAATGTTTTATTTCACAGCATTAAACAAAATATATGTATGCGCTTACCAAAAATTCTTGTCTGATTTTCCTGAACTTGTTCGCATAGGCTAAAAATTGACATAGGCTAGATGCACACCACGACCATTCCAATTTCATTTGAGTATGAAGTTGGTTGATTTTGATTCCCCTGAAATCTTAGTTTCACAAGATTATTTTCAGGATAGACAGTCTTGAATAGTTTGGCAAACTTAATAGCATCTACATACATTACTCAAATGATTTCTCATCTCATTGTT
This sequence comes from Ctenomys sociabilis, assembly GCA_004027165.1. NCBI lineage: Eukaryota > Metazoa > Chordata > Mammalia > Rodentia > Ctenomyidae > Ctenomys > Ctenomys sociabilis. Next base: position 3,520 of record PVKA01052959.1, read on the forward strand.
TGCTAAAGTCCCTTCCAGCATGCTCAGGCTATGTGACAACTGGTAAAAAGATTATGTTTCCAGGGAACTGCAAAAGGCAAGATGGACAATAAACTGAAATACCCCCAAACTACCATTTATTCAAAATGTCTCCATTCTCCAGGGGAGTTTTTCCAGTTACATTTCAACATGGAAGTTTTTCATTGCCCAAAGATTCGGAATTGGGATAAATATCATTATGGCTTACCAGGGAAATCAGCAAGGCTTCTTACAGAGATGGCAAGGAAAGCAGTGGTGTCACACAAAGGAGGGGCTATTTCTCAGGAAAAAGAGGCACCAGGAATTCTAAGGGTGTACTTAGCATAGAAGTCTGTCACTTAAATTTAGGTGTCATTAAAAATATAAAATCTGAATTCAGAGTTTGAATTCTGAGCAATTGCAGATGGAGAGACTGAGAGTTCTCTGAAATTGGAATTCAAGCTTGTATAATTAACAAAAAACAGTATCACTGCTACACAAACTGACACAGGAGATGGAGAGGCAGTCCAGAGAGATATGCCAGCCTTACATTCTGAGGGAAGATACTTGTTTTAGCGATGCTCACCTTTGAATTTTACTCACCCCTTTCTCATGGTTGAGAAGTACAGCAGAACCACCCCATTTGTAATTTGCAAGCACCTGTATACTTGTCTCCCTTTGTTGCATGGAATAATGATCAAAATTAAGGTCTCATTTCAGATACTGCCTGCCTCTGTTCTGAGTGAAGACCCTGAAGTTTTCCCTTCGTCCTGAGTTCAAGGGAGAAATCTAAGGGTTTTGGAAAGATGCTATTTGGTTGTGTCCAGCTGGCAACTGCTCTTGAATTCCTGCATCATTGAGCTGATCAAGGGAGCTGTGTATGTGGTCAGCCAGGCATCAGCTCTGGATCCACATGTCTGAATACTGTTTTGCTACTGATTATCTACTGGCAAGGAATTAATTCAAGTTATTTCCTCTGGGCCTCAGTCCTCTGATCCACAAATGAGGATGTAACACTACATTTCTCTGTTGCTGTGGTGAGGATCAGCCAAGTAAACTATTCTGATACATTGCATCTCAAACTTCAATGTATTTTTTTTAATTTACCTGAGATTCTTTTCAAAATGCAAATTTTCTGTCAGTAAGTATGGTATGAACACTGTTACTCTGCATGTTTAACAAGATCTAGATAGTACTGAAGGTGTTGCCACTGAATCACACTTAAAGTAGCAAAAGTTTCATAAAAGGGCCTTCCAAGTAATAAACGTTAAAGAAGTGTGACTGTTATTCTACCACATCTATTGAAGAATGGAGGCTTAATGTATCTTATCACTGTCTGAATGCCACATATTACATATATTATGTAGCAGATAATATCTTCAAGAACATTTTCCTCCTCTCTTATTGGCCTCCTTTACTTGTCTTCAGTTGAGTTTTCTTTCTTTCTTTCTTTGAGCATTCTTTTTCTCTACCACTTCTTTAAGGGGTCTCTAATTTTCTCAGTTACAATAGATTTTCAATGCACACTTTGAGGATAATGCTATGTTCTTCTGTTCATGTGGTAAGGATTAGCCAGGCATTGAATGATGACTGGGTACCATTCTTTGACAGCTTTTCTACAAGTAGAAGAGGTGTATTCTGTCCAAGTAGATTTCAAGTTCTGATGTTTCATCAACCTTCTGTGCCAACTGATTTTCTGAATGTGATGCTCTTCAAAAAAGGATTCAATTAATGTGATTTATTTGGATTGGAAAATCCCTTGCTTTCCATAACTTTTGCTTCTTAAGATGAGCCAACATGAGGTGTGATGTGCATTTCTTCCACTTTGTACAGTTCCTCAGTTATCTACTTCATACATTCTTCTTTCTTTACTTCTACACTAGAAGAAAGATTGATGCAAATAGATTCCTTCCAAATGCTCAAATACATTGCCACTGTCAAAATCATTAAAGCTACACGAAAAAGCACTGAGGATTAAAAACTATTGTATAACGAAACCTTGATATATGAGCATGGTTTGATCCAGAATCATGCTTACAGTCCAAAGCAGCTTTACATCAAAGGGAATTTTCCTGTAAGAAGGACATGATGGAAACTCAGATGATTCACTCCGCAATCCAAACATATTCATGTAAAAGTGATTATAATACTGCAATATAACAGAAAATAATAAAGAAATAGTAAAAATATAAAGAGAAAATAAACAAATTAGCCTACACTCACCTTTAAAATCTTTTGAGGCTGGTGGGAGGGAGAAGAGAGAGGAGGGTCATTGTGGAGGACCTTTTCATGATCACTAACAAAACTCCTGCTATACATAGGCTCAATGGAAGATGGAATCTTTTTTCTTTTCATGCAACTTTTACAAGGAATCTATCCAACTGCATTGGATTTTGCCTCTTTTTAAGGATTTTGTAGATATGCATTGTCCTTACATAGATCATCACTCACACTACTCCTGTCTCATTCCGGTGGTGCTTTTCCACAAAACGTCGCCATTCCCTATGTTTTCTCATTGTCATAATCTCATTTGAAGCGAGGGATTCTGCTGGCTTTCCTGCTTGTTGCCTGAACCTCTTGATGTTGGGAAATAATCACGTATAATCTGTGGGTGGGATAGGGGGTAACTGGTGATCTTCGGCATCACATGCTATTTGGCTCTCATTTATCAAATCAAAATTGATTAGAAATGTTTGTCCACTTGCAAAACACTTGTGGAATTATTTACAATTCGAGTCAAGTTTTTATGTTTCAAATATTCTTGGTAGAGTTTGTGAACAAGTTCTTTTGATTACGCTTTCTGAGCATTTTTGTCTGTTAAACTTTCTGTGCCTTCCTATATGTGTCACTGTTGCCTTATTTATGATACTGATGAGATGGATTTACTAAAGATTCCATTGATTTGAGTGGAAATTTTCTGCTACTTTCAGTGCTAGAGATTTAAACAGTGTTGAAAGGAAGTAGCAGGATGTTGGCTACACAGTCATACAAACCTAGTCTTGGAACTCATCCCTGACCCTTCTTTAGCCAGATGCCTAAACGTTCTGCCCCTGAGGTTCCTCACTGGCTAAATAAGAATAAATAATAATGCTTTTATAGATGTTCAGAGTTTGATACAACAGAAGTGATCAATAAATCTGAGCCAATCTTGTAGAAAATAATCTCTTCATATTTAGTAAAACCAATTGGAAGCTCATGATCATAAAGATTTTGTATAGACATTATCCAACATAGCCATTCTTCTTCATATGACTAAGGTTCTTTCACACAAAGACTTATTTCAAAACAGTTTATTGACCATGCTTAAGCAGCCAACAAATTGAATGGTTAGCATAACATAGGCACCATGAGTTGAATGTGAAGGAGCAGAAAGACAATTCATGTCCCAACTTTAATTGTAATTCCATAAGATAGCGTGTGGGTTACTTTTCTCTTGTTGTTTAGACAAAATACCCAGCGCCTCAAATTAAAAAGGGATGGTTTATTTAGTTCATAGTTAGTTGAGGTTTCAGTCCATACTTGGCTGGCTCCGAGGCAGAGTGGCACAAGGCAGAGGGAAGCCATTCATGTGGTGGAAAACATCAAAGAGCATGGGAGGGACATAACTGCAGCAGCTATCAAGCCTCTCTCCCTTCCATATATTCTATGTAAGCTATCCACCCCTGGTCAGTTATAGCACTCACATCTATAATCCCAGCATTGGATCATGAATTAATTACAAACTCTAGAAGCCTGCCCCAATGACTGCATGAGTATTTGGGGGAACAACTAGACACAAACCATAGCAGATAGTTATTATATTGTTTTATTCTTGTTATTTCATTTATTTTGTAAGGGATCAAGATTATTAAGATTCTTTGCTGTGGGTTTTGGTTAGTCAAAATACAGGAAGAAAAAAGAAAGGAAGAATGGTAGCAAGGAGACTGGAAAGGAAAAGAGAAATTTCAGATACCAATTGCAAGGGACTGATAAATAAACAGCCAAGTAAATATCTGTAAGGGGGAACAAATGGGCACAACCTGACTTTTATGTAAATCTATTTAGAGAAGGAGGAATTGGGAAATGAAGTACTTCTCAGTAGAAGTTTAAGTCAAGAACTGAAATTACTTTACTTGACTTTCAAGCCACAAGAGTTTGTTTATATGATACAGAAGCCACAATTGTACACTCCTGTAATCTAGCACAGTGTTGACAAAACTAGTTTCTTATGATATCAGACACACCTTTCACCACCAACTATACTGCACCTGACACATTTTTACTGTGTATCCATTTCTTGTTACATAGCTCAGATGCCAGCATAAATAAAACAAGAATATTTGAAAGATTAATGGGCATAGTTACCTGTGAGTCTTAAAGCTGTTTTATTACTTTATATTGATACAAACAGTAAAAACTATATGAACTCTCTTAACATAATCCAATGGTTACATTAATTAAAATGTTCAAAATATCAGTGACCTAAAATTTTAGGGGTAAATGATGAAAAAATTCTAAAGCAAGGACACACTTTTCATTAGAAATATTGCAGAGCTAAAGGAATACCAGTGGTAGAATTTAATCCAAGACTAAAATTATTAAGCATTTCTGTAGGTAAGGTGTTTCACTCTTAATTATTGGCCACAAGAAAAAGAAATTTAAAAGGTTAGATACCACATAATGTTCTGCATTATTTGTAACATCAAATTTATGGTGAAGTCACTTTGTGTATAATAAGTAATAATGCAAGAGTTAGGACATTAGTTGTTATAGGTTCTTTAAGACTTTGCCATTGTGCCAGCTAGGTATTGCTTTAACAAATTATGTAAACCAGATAAATAAGTAAAGTGTGGTACACACAAAAAAATATTTATTTACATATATGCCTCTGGATGAGTAGGACGTTTGCTAGGTTAGACTAGACTCAGCTGGTGCTTCTGCTTCCAACTTGATTTGCTTGGTTAGGGTTTCCACTGAGACATGCACATGAGGTTCTACTTTGCATGCTTTTATTCTTATATTTACATTGACAGGACACCAGTTAACAAGCAGTATCCCCTCCTATGGTAATAACAGAGAACACAAAAGGACAAGCAGAAATGTTCAGGGCTTCTTTTGGAATTGGCACCCTCTCATTGTTGGCTTAGTCTACTCGCGACAGGAATAGGACTACAGAACATCAGAGTAATGCGGCAAACAGGGCCTTGATAGGGCCTTTTATGCAACATGTCACGGGAACTGTCTTTATGTTGATCCAAGTCATGATTAAAAACAGGAAAGACAAAAAGGGATGATTATAGATTTAGAAGTAAAATGGAATAGGTAGCATAACAGAAATTGTCAGACGGGAGGGAGGCATAATTCAAGAACTATGATAGAAGATGTTCGTGAAAGAGAGAGACGCAAGCTAAAGTCTCAGCATGGATAACTAAATGATGATCCACTAATATCTGCTAGAAGGCACGTTGTCTCAAATATAGGAATAATAAAATGTAATTTGGAAAAGGGTCTATTTGATCAGTAATTTTGGGGGGAGCTGGCTCAGCTACTCCAGGACTTGGGCTGGTGTGTCAAACCATGGTCCCTGTGCTTGCCTAAGCAGACACTTTAGACCACTGCACTATCTCACCAGCCCCTATCAGTAAAATTTTTAAATTTATATTTTCCTTGAAAGTCCTTTCTCTGCCTCTTTCAAACAGGATGAGAAAGTAATGAAATATCAAGGTTATAATGTATGTTTTAATGTAATAATATATATAATAAATATAACATGTGTATGCATATACATATGAATGTGTCAAAGACAAACACCTGTACTATTAGGTCATTATCTACCACTGAATAGTATATTGATATCATCACTACAATTGGATGAGTCTCAGCGTCAGGGTGAAGACTAGATGGATGGCCTATGATCTATGAAGCCAGGTGTGAACTGTACCTATCAGTTTTCCCTCTTCATTTTGGAATTTTGCACTGAGAGAGCCAATCTCAGCTAACTTTTCAGTCAGTGAAGAGGCCCTTAAAATTAGCACGGTGACCTTTTGAGAGTTCTCAAGGCAGTTGAAATTCCTTTGAGCCTCCATTCCTTCCAAGTTAGCTCTTTGTCTGCTCTCTGAATTTAGTTTACTATTGCCTAAGGAACTTACAGTAGCCTCCTACATAGTTATGGTGTGGAAAACTGGTAATCCGCATCATCATCCACGTTTACTGCTTCTCATTGTCTGTAGATTCAACTCTAAGCAAACACCAAGTATCACTTGTAATTAGAAAATAATTGCCACACACACAATTAATTTCAAGATTGTGACAATGTTTACAGTATCTGTGGGTGTACCAAGCCAGAATAATAAACTGGTGCATGTGCTTAGAGATATCTTTGAAAGTGACTGAATGAGCATGGTGGCCCTAGACTGCTATAAGTAAGCATTTTACTGAAGCTTTAATTAATATCTGAGAGAAAATTGAAGTGAGTGAGAACCTCACACACTAATCCCAGCCAATGCCAGTGGATAGACTGGGTAGAAGAGAGCCAGAGTTCCTTGTGAAAAGGTCTCCTTGCTTGCCAGAAAGTTATATGTAAGTGTTCCTCCAACGTTAATCAAAGGACCCAATGGTCATTTTCTTAGGCAATCATGCAGTAGACAAAGCACAAGAAATACTTACATTTTCAAAGATGCTTGTCAATGAATCTGAACAGTAATAAACCTTTGGGATTCCATTCCAAATGCTTGTGTGGTTTACTGTCCTCCAAAGAGTGTGGAATTATGGAGGTCAAATAAGAAATGGACTTCCAGATCATATTGATCCCATGCCAGGATCAGTGGATGCCTGAAGACCTCATCTAGCAAGTTAAAAATTCAAATTATATCTTCCAGAAGCCACTCGGCCCTGATAGAGATGAAAAACATGGCACTAGGATGTCAGTAAGACATGCACTGATTACCTAGCCAGAGGACCACATAAATCATACATTTGGGTAGAACAGAGTCCATTAGAATTTAAATAAACTATATGGTGTGACTTCCTGTCTTGTATGTATGTTATACATCTCTCTCTTCATTTGCTTTCATTTATAACTTTATGATGAATTGACAGGAAAGAAAAGCAATCCAGCTCTGATTCATGGATAATTCAGCTCAATATGTTGTTGCAAGCCAGACTATGCTGCTAAGCCTGTAGGTTCCCAGTGATGCGTGCCCCTGAAAGGCAGTGGTGATATTCACCTAGTGGTAGAGATTAAAGGAACATATCTGAATATGACCTTGATATGGAGCTGGTAATAGCCTCAGGTAAAAATATTAGTAGGCTTCAAGATGGTCCAATGTCTTCAGGATGTCTTGGCTTGTTATTCACAGTCTATGAGGGACAAAAGAAAAGCACTTGGGTGAAAAATTATGGTAGCAGACTTATAGGCATGAATGCATCCTGTATAGATTTCTGTGTCCAATATCAAGATATCCTAGGGAGCATAAAGTGCAGGGAAGCTATTGAATAAACACGTAGACAAAATGACTCAACGAGAGTCTGTCCTTGGTTACTTTTGTACTTATCCAAAGGTCCTAGGGGAAAAAAAAAAAAAAAAAAAAACATAGTGCTAAGGAGAAAGGTTAAACATGAGCTCAGCATTCCTCTATACAGATAACAAACACACTGAAAGGGAAACTATAGAAACAATACCTTTCACAATAGCACCGCGGAAAATGAAATGCCTTGGGATTCACTTAACCAAGGAAGTCAAAGATCTTTTCACGGAAAATTACAATACCCTAAGAAAAGAGATTATGGAGGATTTCAGAAAATGGAAAGATATTCCATGCTCCTGGATAGGAAGATCCAACATCGTGAAGATGACCATACTCCCAAAATTGCTGTACAGATTTAATGCAATCCCTATCAAATTGCCACCAACATACCTCCCAGATATAGAGAAATCAATCCTAAAATTTATTTGGAACCACAAAC
>PVKA01052960.1:0-11460 GCA_004027165.1 Ctenomys sociabilis
CTAGGCTCCTCAACCCCGGGGGGCTCCTAGGCTTCTAGGCTCTGGGACTCCTAGACCAGTGGGGAATCCTGGGCCCTTAGAATCCGGAGCTCCTGATCTCCTGGACAGCTATGGGCTTCTGGGCCCATCATCTCCTGGACCCGTGGGACTTAGATCCCTGGGAACTCCTGGGTTCCTGTGGGCTCCTGGGCTGCTGGGGTCTCCTGGGTCCCTGATTACTCCTGACTTCCCTGACTCCTTGGCTTCTGGACTCGTGGGTGCTGGGATCCTAGACCTGAAGTGGGTGTCTGTATCCTGGAGGTGCCTGGGCTCATGGGGATTCCTGGGTCCCTGGAGGCTCCTGGACAGCTGTGAGCTCCAGGGATCCTGGAATGTCCTGAACTTCTCGAAACTCCTGGACCTCTTGGGGCTCCTGGGCCCCTGGGTCCCTGGACTCCTTTGCTTGAGAAGTCGTAGGCTCCAGGCTCTTGGGTTCCTGGGCTACTGAATGCCTGGGGGGATCCTGGGCTACTTGTCTCCTGGTCTCCTTAGCACCGGGGCCCCTGTGTCCCTGGACACCTGGAGGCTCATGGACCAAAGGGTTACTGGGTTCCTAGGTGCTCCTTGACCCCTTGAGGCTCCTGTACTTCTGGGCCTCTAGAGGCCTGGGCCTTAGTGGGCTCATTGACCTCTGTGGCTCCTGAACCCCTTTGTCCTTGGGCCCCTGGGTCCTGAGATCCTGGCATACAGGGATCATGATTTTCTGAGCCCATGGATGCCTGGGGGATCCTGGTCTCTAGGGCTCCTGGACCCTGGGGATGCCTTAACTACTGGGGCTCCTTGACTTTTGCACCCCTAGGGGCTCCAGGGCTTCTGTACTCCTTTGGGCTCTTAGGCCCCGAGGGGCACTTGGTTAGTTGGTCCCCAAGGCCCCTGGACTCCTGGGCTCCAGAGCCCCGGTGGGCATCCTAGGTTTCTGGACTCCTGGGCAACTGGACCCCTGGAACTGTAGAGGCTCCTGGGCCTCTGGGGTCTCTTTGACCCCTGGGCTTCAGGGGCCCAGGAGCCCTCAAGGGTCCAGGAGCCCTCAGAAGTCTAGGATCCCAGGGGCCCAGGCACCCAGGAGCACCCAGGGGCCCCCTTGTGTCCTGTGGCCGGGGAGACCTGTAGCCCAGTTTCTCCCACAAGCCCAGGAGCCCAGGCATCCCAGGGCTCCAGGAGCCCTGAAGCCCAGGATTCTAGGAGCCTAAGTCACCAAGGTGTCCAGGAGCCCCCGTGTCCCAGGAACACCCAGTGGTCCAGGAACTGAAGAGTCCAGGGACCTAGGAGACCCCAGATGTCCAGAACCCTGTAGTGGTCCAAGAGACTCCAGGTGCCCAGGAACACCCAGGAGTCCAGGAGACCCAGGTCCCAAGATCACCCAGGGGTGAAGGAAACCAGGAACCCAAGAGCCCAGGAGCCCATAAGCACACCAGGAGTTCAGGAGAGCATGAGCCCAGGAGCCCAGGCACCAAGGAGCACACCAGGAGACCAGAAGCCCAGGTGCCAGTAGGCCAGGAGGCCAGGAGCACTGGAGCACAAGAGCCCACGAGCACACAAGGAGCCCAGGAGCCCAGGAGCCCAGGAGTCTAGGAGTCTAGGAACAGCTCTGTGGTTGGCAAATGTGAGTTGAGGGCGAGTCCTACCGGTTCTGTGCTGCCTGACTTTGCTTTCTTAGCTTGCATCCCAAAGATCGGGCTATGACCTGGTCTGCTTCACACAGTCCCTGTACCTGGGGACAGAGCAGTGGCCCTCTGCTGGGCAAGCACCAAGACAGCTGGTGGTGGTATGTCTGGTCATCAGCTACTGGGAGGAACCTCTGTGTTTTTATGTGGATTATTTGTAATAGTTATGTCTCTTCTCCCTACCTTGTTAATTTAGTCAACAGTTTTATTTGTATGGTACGGATTTAAGAATATTTGTTGTATAATTTGAGGTTTTGAAATATTTTGAATTTTTAAATGTTTGGGACATTTTTCTTTGTTTTACAGGGTTTTTTTGTTTTGTTTTGTTTTATCTTAATAATAAAGCCTTTACTAAGTGGAGCCCAGTAACCTGGTGAGCAGTTAGTTGTATAAGTTTCAATTTGATGGCCAGTGGTGCAGATGAAGGAAGACACCTTGTGTTTATTTTCAGCAACTCTGCCTCGGTAGGAGAAGGCCAGAGTCCTGGTGAATGGCTATGTCCACCTTGTGGAGTTGGCTCCCTGGCCCTGTACGTGATTCTGCTGTTCCCCTCACAACTGACCACTGCTGTCCTTTCTGTCCTCCAGTCTTCTGTGGGTCGTTGGCCTCATCTTTCTACACAGACCTACTTCCTGGCTGTTGCCTTTAGCTTTCAAGGCTTTTTTTTTTTTCCTGGGCCTTCAAGCCTCTCCATTCCTCCTCATCTTTCTTCAGGGTACTTTTTTTTTTTTTTAGACAGAGCCCTACTGTATATTTAAGAAGATAACTCACAGAGATCCTCCTGTCACAGCCTCCCAAGTAGTGTGATTACAGATGTGAACCAGCACATTCAAGACTTTTTTTTCAGTATTGAGGATTGAACTCAGCACTCTGCACTTGCCAGGCAGCCCCTTATTCTACTAATCTCTCTCTCCCTGGCCTCCCCAGATCTACTTTCAATCACTTTATTTATTTATTTATTTATTTATTTATTTATTTATTTATTTATTATATTTTAGGGAAGGGTCTACAGGGTGTTCAGGGTCTCACTACTATGTTGGATTCATAGTGATCCACATGTGTATACCTACCAAGAGCTAGGATTACAGGTGCAAGCCACCACACCCAGTCTCAGTTCCTACCTCAGTATGGCCCGGGTGTGGGATGGCAGGCCAGACATTGTATCCCAGTCCTGGCACCAGCTTGCAGGTGCTTTAATCTGCTGAGCTATTTGGCCAGCCCTTATTTTTTTAAATATTTGTCATTGTTTTATTTTTTGTATTTTAGGGGAGGATCTATAAGGTTAATCACATGTTTTAAACTAATCTTTCCTAGTTAATTCATGAAGAATGCAGAATGTGCTTAAAGTGCTCTAAGGCCCTTAGCATAATTGTTTTTATCTTTTTTTTTTTTTTTTTGTGGACACAGGACTCACTGAGTAATTCATATTCCCTTTGACTTTACCATATTTATATAGCCCAGGCTGACTTCACAGTTTCACCAATCCTCCTACCTAAAATCCCTGAGTATCAGGAGTGCTTCTAAATCAGTTGTAATAAAAACTTGCTTTTAGCTGACTGTCTCCATTTAAATCACTGTGCCTTTTAGTTTGTCTTCATGTCCCTTTGATTATAATCACAAGGGGTTTCTCCATGAGACCTGTATCTGTGGCAGAGGCAGTGGCAGTGGAAGTCCCACAAGGCAAGAGAGCCTAGGTGACCACAGAGGCCACCTGGCAGCTGTGGTGGTTCCCAGGATCCTCCTTGTAAGGGCAGCCTGTTCCAAGCTGCTGGAGGCTGGCTGACCCTGAGCAGGGGTAGGGCCAGGCCCAAAGCTTAGCTACTGGGCTGCAGAGCCAGGATCACTGGCTTTGGTAGATGCTCCCTATGGAAGGGTGCTCGGGCACACTAAGTGTGGCATCTCTTTCGGGTGCCCCCTAGGCCCAAGTTCAGTGATAGCCCACCAGAGACTGGCAGTGCCACCACCAAGTGGTAGGTGGTATAAAAGTAAACTGTAGCTTAGAGGGTAAGGAGGTCCTTTGGGCACTGGGGGCAGATCCCAGGAAGAGAGGATTGGATGTGGGTGTTGTGTGAATGAGGGTGTCAGTCTGAGTCTGGCAGGTAGAGGGTTTGGCTGTGGCTCTAGACGTGCTGCCACAGGGTGGTATCAAAGTGACCTGTGTAGACAGAAGGGACACCCCACTGGTGACAAGGAGAGGCCCAGGCAGGGGAGGATTGGGTGAAGCTTTTGTGTGCTTAGGGATCACCCAACTGTCAGTCCTTGTTGGGGAAATAGAGCATTTGGCCTTGGGAAGGACTGGGCCTCCACTGGGTGGTATCAAAATGAGCAGATACTTAGAATGACCATGGGCAGACCCCTAGGGCAGAGTATGAGATGCAGGTGTTATGTGCAAGGAGTTCATCCCACTGTCAGCCTGAGTCTAGGAAATAGAGTATTCACCTATGGCTGTGCCTGCACTGCCACTCAGATGTGTCACAGTGAGGTCAGTGAAGGGAAGGGAGGACCCGCTGGTGCCAAGGAGAGGCCCAGGAAGGAGAGGATTGTGTGCGGGTATTGTGTGTTTGGTGTCACCCTGCTGTCAGTTACAGTCTGAGAAGTAGAGGGTCTGGCTGTGACTGTGGAAGTGGTGACACTGGGACCTGTCAAACTGAGGTGAGTGGAGGGAAGAGAGATGCCACTGGTGCCAGGGAGAGGCCTAGGAAGGAGAGGATTGGGTGAAGGTGTTGTGTGCATGAAGGTCACCCTGCTGTCTGTTCCTGTCAGAGAAATAGAGCTTTTGGTCTTGACTGGGACTGTGCCTCCACTGGGTGGTATGAAAGTGAGCGGACCACAATAAGAGAGGCTTAGATGCGGGTGTTGTGTGCCTGGGGGGTCACCCGTTATCTGTCCCTGTATAGAGAGTACAGTGTTAGGCTGTGACTTTCCTGCCACTCACTTATGTCAAATTGAGCTGTGTAAAGGGAAGGGAGGACCCACTGGTGCCTACAAGAGGCCCAAGCAAGAGAGGATTGGGTGCAGGTGTTGTGTGCGTGGGGGTCCTCCCACAGTCAGTGTGTCTGTGAAGCAGATGGTCTGTCTGGGGCTGCTACTGGGAGCCATAACAGTGAGCCTGGCAGAGGGGAATGCGTTCCCACTCGCATCAGGAGGATACCCCAGGAGGACATGATCCGCTGGAGGGGGTGTCCATTAGTGTCATTCCCTACTGGTCTCTGTGCCGGTCTTCTCTGCTGAGAAGAGGGTATGGCTTTGGCTAAGAAGTGGGAAGAAGGGCTTGGAAGGGCCAGTGAGATCAAAAGGGGCACAGTGGCAGGGTGATTCCTTCTAGCCCCACAATGGTCTGAACTGGTCCCAGTGTCAGAAGGCAGGGCGGCCCGGGAGATCTTAGAGTCCCGGTCCTTTCTGTATTTGCCTGTCCTGTAGGAGTAGTGGATGGAGGAACAAACCCTGGGACAGGCAGGAGAGGCTGATTGGTGTCACTCTCCTCGGGGGCCTTTGACTTTCTGTCCTTGCACTTCTGTGTTGGAGTAGTGGGTGGAAGAACAACCCTAGGGACAGGCAGGGCAGGCTGTGTGGGGTCACTCTCCTTGTGGGCCATTGACTTCCTGACCTTGCCTTGTTGTGTAGTTGTAATCAGTGCAGGAATAAGCCCTGGGAAATGTGAGGGAGGCTGAATGGTGGCACTCCTTGGGGCCTTCGAATCTGTCCTTGCTTTTCTCTGTAGCAGTAGTTTGTGGAAGAACGCCCCTGTGACAGGCAGAGAGAGCAGTCAGCCTCTGTGGTGTTACTTGCCTTGAGGACCTGTGACTGTTTGTCCTTTCTCTTCCCTACAGGACTACTGGGTAGAGGAAAAGTCCCTGGGACAGGCAGGGAAGAAGAGGGAGCATGGTGATGGTGTTTCCCTCAAAGGCCTGTCACGTTCTTTCCTTGCTGGTCCCTGCAAGTTGACTGGGTGGAATTGCAACCCCTGGGGCAGGAAGGCAAGTAGAGCAGGCAGGCCAGCAGGTGTTGCTCACCTTGGAGCCTCGGCACTTACCAATCAGCATGTTTTTAGTCAGATGAAGTGCTGCCTCCTTCTCCAGAGCTACATGTTTCCTAGTGACATTATCACTCAGTTGGGGAGGCTGTGGCAGCATCAGACATTTCCCTCACCTAGGTCACAGCAGGAGGACCTTTAATCTTCTTGGGACAGCACCCTCTGTTGTGAGCTCAGGACCCTTCCTTTTCTCCTTTCTGCTTCCATAGTGTGTCTGCAAGCTACTTGTTCCCTGTGTTCTGGGTGCTTTCTGGGGCCAAACATAGGCTCTGGGACCCATCCTCCCATGGACTTCTGCCGGACCTGTCCTCCCTCGGATCTCTGGCAGCCCTGGGGTGCTGCTTGGTTTGCCCTGTGGCTAGAGCCCTCCAACACTGTTCAGGCAGCCCTTCAGTGGAGCCGGAGGAACTGGCGATGGCATTGCACTTAGGGAAGTTCACACAACAGAGCTTGGGGCAGGGAGCCACTCTCATTCTGGAGCTCTCCCTGGGGAGGTTTTTGGGCAGAGACCCAGGCCTGGGGATGTAAGGAATCAGGCATCGTCTGATAGATCTGTGAAAGGCAAAGAATCTACAAGGTGGGAAAAAATGGATAAGGAAAAGGAGAAAACAAAGAAGAGAAAAAGATATATTTATGTATATATGCAGGACAGTTTGGATAATTGTACTGTTGATTTCTGTTCATTTCTTTTGGTCTATTGAAAGAATCAATTATGATTCATTTTCTTTCTTTTTAATTCTTATAACTTTTCAAACCAAGTTTTCAGGTTTTTATCTGGTAATCTAAACAACTACTTTGAAGATAACATTATGCAATACAACAACCATTGTCAAATTCCTGTTTGGTTTTTTTTTTTTTTTCTTTTTTTATTTTATTGAAGAACAAATAGCAATGAGATAGTTTCAAATCAAATTGGTAGGACAGATTCAATAATTAATACATTGCATCTTGTTTTCATAATGGTTTTTTCTTGTACAAGGAGTATACATGATATTCTATTTACAAACACAATTAGAGCAGGTGCCTCAAATAAATGAATTAAGAGAATGTAGCTGTATACATATCTTTGTAAAGCTGAATTATAGTACATTTTCAATAATTAATACTTTTTATATTGTTATCTTCCTAGTGATTATCCATAGTACAAGAAGCAGAGAAGATATCCTGTCCAAACACTATTAGGACAAATCTTACTTCTCATAGAATTATGCAAAAGTACTGCATATTTATCTTAACTGTACAGTTTATACAAACACAGAATGGTTCTTCCTTTTTATCCCCCTTTTTTGTTTAGTCCTGTCAAATATGGGTATTCTATTATCATTCAATTATAACAGGTGCTTGAATTCAGAGAAACAATCCAATACAGCCTAGCAGTCCACAATATTAGTGGGTTATCCGAAGAAGTTGTTGACTAGAGCCATTTACAGCTCAGCTTATTAGTATGGCCTTATTTTATATACCTCATTTTTATACTTTTCTGCTGGACGGTTAAGACTGAGATAAAGCAAGACCTATATAACAAAAAATGCAACTTTTGTATCTGATGAGGTCAGTCAAGTCCCCTCAGGGTTTATCCTGTAACCCTGTATGTCACTTTGTAGATCCTATGTCCATGTCGGCCATGTGGATAAGTCACAGCCATTGCTTGACCAGTTTGCTGTCTGTGAGAGTCTGACAAAGTTTTCTCTACATGTGACTCTCCTTGGGCATACTAGAAATCATCGATCCCAGTCCTCTGTCCCATTGATCCTACAATCTCCTTGATCAGAAAATTTGGGACACAACTGAGTTCCATTATGTTACAGTACAGATTCTCCTATGTCCTGAGTCTTTACTGACCTTGGAAGGCTAGGGCCAAAATGTTCACTGGCCATGCAGCCCTCCCATTTCTACTATTTTTGATCTGCAAACTTAGGTTATTAACCATCCTGAAGAGAAGCTCATTAGTACCCTGCAACATATGCAGTTTAGCTTACCCTCTCTGACTAAATTATTTTTAGTTGTTGTTATACCTTTCTATTTGTATTTCTCCTTTTGATTTCTTATACTAGGAACACTATATGATATTTGCACATGTGTGTCTGGTTTATTTCACTTATGAGTATATGTTCAAGTGGAATCAACTTCAATATAAATGCTTCAAGTTTATCATTCTTTATAGCTGAGTAATACTCCATTGTATAAAAATACCACATTTTTGTCAACCATTCCTCATGTGACAGGCATCTTGGTTGTTTCCAAGATTTTTCTATCACAAATTGTGCTGCTATAAACATAGGTACACATATATCACTATGATATAATGACTTCTGAAAAATTCCCAGTAGGGGGATAGAGGGTTTGAATGGGATTTGCAGTCCCACTTTTGTGAGGAGTCTCCACTCTGATCTTCACAATGGTTGCACCAGTCTACATTCCCACCACCAATGGAGAAGTGTTCCCTTTTCCCCACATCCTCTCCAACATTTGTTGTTGGTTGATTTGTTTATGATGGCCATTCTTTCTGGAGTGAGATGGTATCTCAGTGTTTTAATTTGCACTTCATGGACGGCTAGTGATGTGGAACATTTTTCATATATTTATTCACTTCTTTAAGTTCATCCTCGGAGAAGTGTGTATTCAACTCAAATGCCCATTTGTGGATTGCCGTCTTTAAATTTGAGGGCCCTAATGTATCTTAATTCTTAATAAATTCTAGAGAGCAGACCTTTGTTTGAGTGCATATAAGTTAAGATTTTTTTGAAATTTTTGCATTGCCTTTTTACTTTGTTGACAATTTCTTTTGATGTGTAAAAACTTGATCCCAGTTGTTAATTCTTTCAAGTGTTTCCTGTGAAAATACATATTTGTTCATGAACTCTTTACCTACCACTATGTTTTCAAGGGTTCCTCCTACTTTCTTTTCCAGGAGAATGAGTGATACTGTTTTAATATTTAGATCTTTAATGTATTTTGACTTTAGCTTAGTGAATGGTGATACACCTGGATCAAGTATTAGTTTTGGGCATGTAGAAAGTCACTTTTTCCAGAACCATTTGTTAAAGAGGCTATCTTTCTTCCAGTAAGCGTGTTTGGCAACTTTGTTGAAGATCAGGGGGCTGAGTGCATTTGTAGAGGCCTACGCATCTTCCAGTCTATTCCATTGATCCTCAGGTCTATTTCGTTGCCAATATAATGTTGATTTTGTCACAGTAGCTTTATGGTATAATTTTAAGTCAAGAATTGTAATGCCTCCTGCTTTGTCTTTGTTGGCCAGGATTGCCTTTGCTATTCTAGGTCTTTTCTGGTTCCAAATAAATTTTAGGAACAATTTTTCTAGATCTGAGAGGTATGTTGGTGATAGTTTCATAGAGACAGTGTTAAATCTGTACAGCAATTTTGGTAGGATCACCATCTTCACGATGTTGGTTCTTCCTATCCAGGAGCAGGGTATATCTTTCCATTTTCTGAAATCCTCTATGATCTCTTTTCTTTGGGTACTGTAATTTTCCATGAAAAGATGTTTGATTTCCTTGGTTAAGTGAATTCCAAGGTATTTAATTTTCCGTGGTGCTATTGTAAAGGGTACTATTTCTACAGTTCACCTTTCAGTGTATTTCTTATCTGTGTAGTGGAATACTATTGACTTTTGAATATTGACTTTGTATCCTGCTATGCTACTGAATGTTTATGTCAATTCTAGTAGCTTCTTGGTGGAATTATTTAGTGTTCCAAGTAAAGATTCATGTTATCTTACCATAGTGATAATTTAACTTCTTCAAATATTGTTATTCCTTTTATTTCTTCCTCTTGTCTAATGGCTGTTGTTAATGATTCCTAAACTATAGTGAATAGGAGGGGTAATAGAGCACATCCTTGTCTTATACCAGATCTAAGAGTAAGATTTCAGTTTTTCCCCATTTAAAATTGTATTAGCTGTTTGTTTGTTATAGATGGCTTTTATCAAATTCAGATAGAGGCCTTCTATTCCAATTTTATGTAGGACTTTGAACATGAATGAGTGTTGGACTTTGTCAAAAGCTTTTTCTGAATTAATTGAGATGATAATGTGGATTGTAGATTTCAGTCTATTAATATAGCGTATTCCATTTATAGATTTTCAAATATTGAACCATCCTTGCATCCTTGGGATGAATCCTACCTGGTCATGTTGTATGATCTTCTTGATGATTTACTGTATTTTATTGGATAGATTTTACTGAGGATATTTGCATCTACGTTCATAAGGGAGATTGGCCTATAGTTCTCTTTTTTAGTTGTGTCTTTCCCTGGATTTGGAATCAATATAATACTTGCCTCCAGAAATGATTTTGGGAGGACTGATTCCTTTTCAACTTCGTTGAAGAGTTTGAGGAGTGTAAGGATTATATCTTCTATAAATTTCTTGTAGAATTCAGCTGTGAATCATTCAGGACCTGGACTTCTTTGTCAGCAGGCTTTTTCTTACATTTCCTATTTTGTTGGTTATTATTGGCTTATTTAGAGTTGTCATATCTTCTTGATTCAGTTTTGGTAACTTGTACCTTTCAAGGAATCTGTGTATTTATTTTGTGTCTTCTATTCTGTGAGCATAAAGATTCTCGAAGTAGCTATTGATAATCTTCTGAATTGCTACTGGGTCTGTGGTGATTTCACCCTTTTCATTCCTTATTGCTTGTATTTGAATTTTTTCTTTCCTCTTTTCAATGAGGTTAGCAAGGGGCTTATCAATTTGTTTAGTCTTTCAAGGACCAGCTTTTTGATTCCTTGATTCTTTGAACTGTTTTCTTCATCTCAATTGAATTAATTTCTGCTCTAATCTTAATGATTTATTCCTATCTTTGGGCTCTGTGTTTGCTTTTCTCTTCCTTTGCTAGATGTCAGAGGTGCAACATTAGGGTATTTATTTGTTTCCATTCTGTTTTCCTAATGTGTGAGTTCATAGCTATGATTTTCCCTCTAAGAACTTCTTTCATCGCATCCCATGAATTCTGATAAGTTTTGGTTGAATTTTCATTGAATTTTAGATATTGTTGAATTTCTTCTTGAATTTCTTCTGTGACCCATTGATTACTGAGTAGGGTGTTGTATAATTTCCATGTATTTTGTGGGTTTTTCTTGTTTCTTTTGTCATTTATTTTCAGTTTCATTGCACTGTGGTCAGATAATAAGCATGGCATAATTTATGTTTTCTTGCATATACTTAAGCATGACTTCTGGACTAATATGTGGTCTATTTTGGAAAATGATTCGTGTGCAGCTGAAAAAATGTGTAGTCAGCTGTGGTTGGGTGAAACACTCTGCACATGTCCACCAGGTCCATTTGTTCCAAGCTCTGGTTCAGTTCTGCTACTTCCTTGCTAATTTTTTGTCTGCTTGACCTATCTTTTTTTTTCCATTTATTTTTATTTTATTAAAATACAAATGTCAATCAGACAGTTTCAAGACACCTTAACCATACAGAGTTGATGAATTAATACATTGCAAACTGTTTTCATAACGTTTTGGTATTGTACAAGGTGCATACATGAAATTATATTTAAAGGTATTTTATAGCTGAATTATATCAAAGATTCAATAATTATTTACCTAGTGGATGACCATAGCACTAAAAGCCGACATAATATCCTGTCCAACCACCATTAGTGCAGATCTTGCCTCTCATAGAATTATGTAGAAGCACAGCGTTATCTATCCCAACTGTACTGTCTATACACACACATCCTGATTTTTTCTTTCTAC
>PVKA01052961.1:0-11460 GCA_004027165.1 Ctenomys sociabilis
CCAGGAATCTGTAAAGAACTAACAGGAAACTAGAAGCTCTGGAGAAGTTTGATGAAATGGTTATAACATGAACCAAACAATGAAACAATCTGGACTGTCTTGTTGCTCATGGGTCACAGGGAGGGGAACCTGGGTCCATGGAAGCAAGGAAACACGAGGGCTAGATCCAGGGAGAAGCAGCTGCAGACTGGGCCAGCAGGTAGGTCTGGATAAAATCTATCCTTTACCTATGAACTTGTAAAACTAGAAAATAAAATTAACTGATCTGAAAATACAGTGGTAGGACAGGCAACAGACAAAAATCATAAGACATTCTCATTCAAAAAGGGGAAAAAGAAGGCTGGGGAGATAGCTTGGTAGTCTAAGTGCCTGCCTACCAAGTACAAGGACCTTTGGTACCACATGCCATGCTCATCATGAAACCAGGTGTGGTGGCATAGGTCTGTAACCCAGCACTGGGAAGGCTGAGACAGGAGGATCACAACAAATCTGAAATGTGTAGCAAAACCCTGTATCAAATAAATAAAATAAAATGCTTAAAAAGGTGGAAAGAATGAGGAAAAAAAAAAGAGTACCAGTCTCAAGCAATTTAAAAATTCAATTAGGCAAATTTCATTAGGTTGAACGGCCTAGAAATAGTCCTCTCCAAGGGATCCATTTTCTAGAACAGTGATGGCAAACCTTTTAGAGACCTAGTACCTAAACTGCAACCCAAAACCCATTTCTTTATGGCAAAGTACAATTAAACCTGAATAATAAGTTTTTAGATTAGAAAAGAATTCATACATTCACATCTTTTGTCGTAAAAGAAAAACACAGTAAGAGTGTCTGACGATACCAACAGCTTTTTATTGAAAGGTGAAAGTTCATTTGGTGTGCTTTTGCACAAGTACTGTGATCTTTGATGCTGTATGCATGCTGACAATTAGTCAAACCTTGGCTGTGGCAACTTGGCCAGCATGCCAACAGAAAGGGCTCTGCATGTCTGCTGTGGCAAGTGTGCCTGTGCCACAGGTTTGCCACCACTGTTCTCAACCAAGGCCCGTTCTATCTTTGGCATCATTGTTTCATGAAATCTGGGAAGTATTTGCAGCTGAATATTTTTATCAGCCTATCTCATCACCTGTAGAATTTTTAAAGTCCAGCAGTAGCCTTTTTCCTTCCAGCCTCTCTTCCTTTCCAGTTCAAACCGGCAGTGTTTAGGCTGGTACAACAGACTAAAAGAATTTACTGTTGTGTGTATACCCTGGGGATTCACCTCATTGGACAAGGGCTTCTCCATAGATCTTTCTTGGATAATCTCTCTCTATTCCTGGATTCTACTGAGACAGCTGAAGAGATTTAAGAGACACATACCTAATCTCTTGACAAAGCCCTCTGTATGACTGACTCTGAAACTTTTGATCTTTTTGTATGACAGTTGGATAGGCTGAGAATTTCTCAAACTATCAAGCCTAGTGCATTTTTGCTTAACAGATCTTCACTCAATTTTTCTCATTTTTGTACTATGAGCATCAAGAAGAAATCAGTCGCAACTCTAATACTGCTTGGAGCACAGCTAAATGTCTAAGGGCACTGATTATAATTTCTGCTTGCCACTTAACTGCAATTCAC
This sequence comes from Ctenomys sociabilis, assembly GCA_004027165.1. Classification (NCBI taxonomy): domain Eukaryota; kingdom Metazoa; phylum Chordata; class Mammalia; order Rodentia; family Ctenomyidae; genus Ctenomys; species Ctenomys sociabilis. The sequence continues at coordinate 1,615 of PVKA01052961.1, forward strand.
ATTATGCTAAGCATTTTATCAATCTGTAACAGGGACCTTTTATCTTGAGTTTCTCATAACATGTTCCTCATTTCCAATTAAGCTCATACAAACAATGTTTTCAATGTTCATATACCTACCCTTACAGTTATTTTAACATCCATATTTCTATCAGAATAAGTTATTTCAGCTTTCTTATTCACTTTCTTCGGTCTTTATGGTCAGCTTTTAATATCTATATTCCTATTATCAATCTGTTCAGGGCTATCTAGGTCTTTTCTTTCATGCTTCTCAAGATTCTTCCATCCTTAATCAATTTTGCAATTACAAAGAACTGCATCTTTTTCAGCTACTCGTTATGAGTATCCTATTTCTAGGCATCAAAATCTATATATCTTTGTTACTGCTCCTGTAAGTGAAATTGCACAATTTTTGTGGCTAAAATACCATTGATTTATTATAATTCTGAGAAGAAGTTAAAACTCTTTTCTTAGTATAAAATTAAAGTGTTATCAGGGTCTATTTGTCCTGAAGTCTGAAGGTGAGAAACTACTTCCTTGCCTTTTCCATCTTATAAAGGTTGCTTATATTTCTTGGCTCAAGATACTTTCCTCCAGTTTCAAAGGCAGTTATAACAATAGTGTCTTCTTCACTCTCTGACCTCTGTCAGCCTCACAACTTTCTAAAACTCTCCAACTTTTTATAAGGATGCCTGTAATAAGCAAGGTGAATATTATCATCTCAAAATTCTTAATCGCAAGTCCCTTATACACATAAATTAATATATGGTAAGTATTGGGGATTAGAATGTAGACATCTTTAAATTCAGCAGAAAACCTCTAGAAAGCTTGTGTGAACACATATAGTGCATGTGCGAGCGCGTGTGTGTGCGCGCACGTGCGCGCACACACACACACAGTCTCAGGGCATTGTATAAATCTCCTAAATTCACGAAGAAGCCTGTTAACAGTAGGACTAATCCACATAAAACTATTACTATTACCTTACCTTTTTTATTTCATTTATGTACTTGGTACAGGGTGTCAGTATGCAGCTTGGATTTGTAGTGATCCTCCTGTTTTCAGCCTCCCCAGCTCTGGGATTACAAGAGTGTGTGAGCATGCCCCAACTCTGTCACCAGCTCAGCATGCCCTGGATGAAACCTGGCCCCTGCACTTGCCAAAGAAGGTGCTTAGTCTGTTGAGCTATCTCACCATGCTACCTTACCATTTAATACCACTACAAATTTCTTCCATTGATGCTAAGAAGAATGGGTATCTGCAAGCTGGTAGGGATACTGAGATGAGAAAATACAAGGCAATAAATTTCAATGCAACTGAAATTGTGTTTGTGCTTTGCAGTGTCTGACAGGCTTGCATGTGGACTAGTTGTAAGCAAAAAAATTAGAATTTTACCAAGTTTAGATCTAGAGTATGAAAGATCACTGTATTCAAGAAACTTTAAACATCAATGGCAGTTGAAAATATAGATATGCTTTATATAAAAGTTACATTTCATGTTATATAGGTCTCTGACAAAACGAAACAAAAAAAAGAGATACAAATGAAGGACCATGTTGTATCAGTAGATACAAAATAGGATAGATTTACAGCTACTTTCTCAACTCAATGAAAAGAAAGATTGGTACTAATAGTATTTGGACAGGATATCATATCTGCATCTTGTACTATGAATAAACACGATGAAGACAACAATATGTAATGTATTAATTATTGAAACTGCCCTAATGAGTTCTGAAACTGTCTCATTGCTATATTTCTCAATAAAATTAATAAAAAATTAAAAAAGAAAATATAGATATGCTTTAGACATATCAGAGAAAATTTTTTAGCACACAATATATGTAATGACTATTATCATTTTCTAAATTTCTGAGTTACCAGCTTCATGGAAACTTGCTCAAATTTTGTTATAGGTATTATCTAGACCCACAGCATGAGCCATTGGGTCCTTCTTTGGAAGCTACAAAGTAAAGTTAGCCAAGACTTATTTATCTATCATTTTTTAAACCATAGGTTTGTATTAACCTAAACAGCACTAAAATTATTACGTTCATAATGGTAGTCACACCTGAATGAAGAATCCCCAAATGAGTTTTGAAATAGCTGATAGGAATTATTTAATGCTAAGTATAATTCAGCTTTCAATATAGTTCTTCATGCTAAAATTAGATAATGTATTTAACATATATAAAATTTCTAATCAGATTAATGAAATTATATATATATATATAGCATTCTATATATTTATATATACTTCTACCAGGCCTTAAGAATTATCAAGAATTTTTCACATCCTCTTTTGACCTTGCCAGTAATCTAACATGTATAATGTAATGGACTTTAATTAAAAACTTCTGGGCCGGCGGTATAGCTCAGCGGACTAAGCGCTTGCTTAGGTAAGCGCAGGGACCAGTGTTCGATCCTTGGTTCCCCAAGCCGCGCCGGCCCCGCCTTTGGGTGCCGGCCCCGCCTTTGGGTGCGCTGAGCCGGCGATGCAATCCGGGCGTGGTGGCGCACGCCTGTAATCCCAGCACATGGGAGGCAAAAAGCAGGAAGATCACTATGAATGTGGGTTGCATGCATAGTGAGACCCTGCACCAAAAAAATAGAAAAAAAAAAATTAAAAAAAAAAATAAATAAAAACTTCTAAAGTTGTTTAGACCTGCTGTGCACACATGCTCTGTTGTATTCCTGCATCTTATTTATCTGTCAGTCTTACGTATAAGCTTACACTGAGTGCAAATGATCAAGGAAAATTTTTATTTTTCCTCCATGTTTATCAAACCAATGTAACTATAGGCAATTCCATCTTTTGAGACCCTCCTTTTAAACCCATATTTCCAACTACTCATATGCATGTCTACTTTGTGAATAAAATGTACATAAGTAAAAAAAAAGAATGTAGACATCTTTGAGGGTATCATTATTCCACCTCCCATAGAAATATTCCGGGAACTGATAAAAAAGGCAGGGTCAGAAACCACATCAGCAAAAACTAAAGTATTAGCAACTATTACGGACAGCAAGTATTGTTGGTACAGGGCTTCCTGCAAGAAAGTAAAATCCCAAAAACGAGTTATAAAACACTGTAAGCCTGGTGTGATCACGCACACCCATAGTTTCAGCAATTGTGAGTCTGAGACAGGGGTAATGGGCATAAACTGGAGACTGGAGGCTAGCATGAGCTAGACAGTACAAGGCCATTCTGAACTATATAGTGAAACCCTGAGACCCTGTTTCACACATATAAAGTTAGAGGATATTGCTTCAAGCACATTTAGTAATATGGCATTCAATATTACTGGCACATTAAAACAAAAACAACAACAAGCAAAAAGTTGAGGGCTGGGGATATAGGTAAAAAAAAAAAGTTGAAAATATTTTGAGAACAGAAGTGGTATCTCTAAAGTATCTATAGTTAAACAGACTGTGACCATCTGACCTCATCTGACAAAGAGCATCAGTGACACACTGATACCTCTATGAACCTCTAGGCTTTGTATATTTTCTGTTGACACACGCAAGCAGGCCCCAAGGTCATATCATTTTAAATAAGGAAAACATAGATTTGCAATGTAAAGCAACATCAAGGATGCCACATACAGAATAAGAAATGAAATACAAGCACTCAAAGTACACAAAACACTATTGGAAACAATGCCTCTCTCTGTTACTAAACAATGGCTTTCTCACCAACTGATTAAAAACTCTATTAATAAATCTATTATGTAGCACAGTGTTGATCTAAATAAACAAAGAATCTTCAACCATGCTGTAAAACTGTTCAGTCATGTTTGTATTTGGGTCCCCAGGAATGTGATACAGAAGAAAATGTCAAAAATATTTACACTGGTACTATGAATAACCACTATGAAGATAACAATATGCAATGTATTAATTATTGAAACTGTCCTACTAAATAGGTTTTGAAACTGCCTTGTTGCTGTTCCTCAATAAAATTAATAAAAAAAAAAAAAAAACATTTACACTGTTTAAAAATACATGTATTGGGGCTAGGGAGATAACTTGATGGTCTAAGTACCTGACTGGCAAGTGCAAGGACCCAGGTTCATGGGCCGGCCAAATAGCTCAGGGGTTCCATCCCAGGGCTTGCCATGCTGGCCTCACCCCCAGGGCACGCTGAGAAGGCAAATGACGCTGGGCGTGGTGGCTCGCACCTGTGATCACAGCTCTTGGAAGGCTTTACAGGAGGTGGAATAATGGTACCCTCAAAGATGTCTATATTCTTTTTACTTATGTACATTTTATTCACAAAGTTGGCATGCATATGAGTAGTTTTTGACCTATATCCCCATACAAGTTCGATCTAGTAGTGAGACCCTGACGACCCTGTAGACCCTTCCCTAAAATACAAAAAGAAGACCCAACTGCAGTCCCAAGTACCGCATACATGCCTGCCCTGTGCACCAAAACCAGGGTCATCTGACAAAGGATCTACAAGCTGCGGTACAGGGTTTCAGGATAAATTCTAAGGGGTTTTTCAGAACTTGTCAGATACAAAAGTTACATTTCTTGTTATATAGGTCTTGCTTTATCTTGATCTTAACCATCCATCAGAAAAGCATAAAAACAAAGAATAAAAAGTAAAGCCATATTAATATGCTGAGCTGTAAAAGGCTCAAGTCAACAACTGACATTGCCAGTCCTACACATAACCCATTACTATTATGTACTATATTGGAATATTTTGCTGAATTCACATACCTACAATGTTTAAATGATAATGAAATACCCTTCTCTGACAAAACTAAACAAAAAAAGGGGATACAAATGAATGATCATTTTGTATCTGTATATTCAAAATAGGATAGATATACAGCTACTTCCTCTTAATTCAATGAAGAGAAAGATTTGTTATATAGGTCTTGTTCTAACAGTGTTTGTAGACAGGATATCATGTCTGCATCTTGTACTATGAATAACCACTAAGACAATAATATGCAATGTATTAATTATTGAAACTGCCCTACTAATTGGTTTTGAAATACTCTCATTGCTATTTGTTTCTCAATAAAAATATTTTTTAAAAAACTAGTGTCATGGTACACACCTATAATCCTAGAACTGGGGAGGCTGAGACAGGAGAATCACTATGAGTCTGAGCTGTCTAATGAGAGCCTGCACTAAATTTAAAAAATACGTGTACGTTACATACAACACTGGTACTAAGTTAACAAATCATCAGTTAAGGCAACCAATGACCACCATAGGTTTTTCTTTTAAAGCTTGTTTTCATGGACTTGGCAAAGTTTCTTTTTCTTTTTTTTTTTTTTGTGGCGGAACTGGGGATTGAATTCAGGCCCTATGCTGTTGCCAGGCAAGTGCTTATTCTACTGAGGTATCTCCCCAGCCCCTGCAAAATTTTCTAAAGTCCTGGGAGTCTTTAAGCACTGGTTCCCTTTTTCTGAGACAAAGTCTTACTATGTATATAGTTCAGGCTGGCCTTGAACTTACTCTGCAGCCCAGGCTGGCCTCAAACTTTGTGGTGACCCTCCTGTCTCAGCCTCCCGAATGCTGGATTACAGGCATGTGGCACTGTATTTAGCTCAGGCAGTAGTTCTCAAGCTTTGAAGTTCTTAAAAATTGCTGAGGACCTCAGTAGCCTTTTGTTTACATAAAATATATCTATGCATAATTTCTGTATTAGAAATTTAAAATGAGTTAATTCTTATTTTTACATAGTAAAAAGTTATATGTTAACATCAATAGCATATTTTATGAATAGCTGCATTTTCCAAAAGAGAACAAACATGACAGTGACAGTGCTTTTTTGCAATTTTACAAATTCCTTTAATGTATGATAAAATAGCACAGTTGGAGTCTCATATCTACTTCTGCACCAAAAATGTTGTGATACCTAAAACTATATTTCTCTTAAGTCACTGTGTATTTTATAAGATAATGGAAGTTTTTAAAAGGCTAGTTAATTTTAGCATTATCTAAAAATTGTTTTGATCTTGAAAAACCCTGAAAACATCACATGGACACTCAAAGAGTTTCTGGTCCACATTTTAAAAAGCATTGTCTTACATAACTATATATGTTATAATAAAAATTTGAAAAACAAGATTATATTAATCAAGAAAGTAACTAGCAAAAGTTATATAAATCTACACCATTATCTATGGAGAAATAAGACAGAAATCTTTCACAATACATTGATTTTTACACCAAATAAGATCTTTTGAATTAGCATCACAGCACAAAATAGTCCATGTCTCTCTCCAGCTATAAGCATGCAAAATGTGCTAATTATAAACATTTTAATTTTTAACCTTAGCTTCTAGAATTTCCTTATGTGAAATTATAGGAAAAAAAAACTAGCCAGTTGAACACAACAGATTTTTGTCCCGGAAGAAATGGGAAAAAATGCTGAATTTAACTTAATGATGAAAAAAATAAGAAGTGTATAGATTTTTCTAATAAAATAGTTATGTTTTAGAAGAGAAGAGTAAGCATGGGACAAGGGAAAGATCTGCTGTGGATATGCAGCTGACTATTCATAATTTCAAGAATCAGGTTTCTATGCTCAGAGACAGGAGAATATTTGCCTTTTAATACACAGAAGACACATGTAAGTTGACACAAAGAATTCTGGTACTGGGGACACACTAATTGCTCAAACATGAGATGAATAAAAAAGTAAGGAGAGGCAATAGGACCTCACAGATTGAAATAATTTTAAGTACTAGAATATTGACATTTAGGATAATTAACTGAGGGAAAACCTAAATATACCCTCTAGTTTTATTTGCTTCAGTTATTTGGTTTTAGCTGACTTTAAAAATCACTAATTTTTGAGGTCATACAACTGAACAAAATGTTATTAGTCTCCCACTAGCTTCACTGTACATGACACCTCTGACATGTGGGATAGGATGATAATGGTTGCCTAGGTTACTTTTCAGGTAACTGAAGGCTGCCATGGTAAAAAGCACTGACTTCTCACTTAGGCCTTAGCAGGTACTAAATTAAAAGTGAAATGGCTTGGCATCTCTGCTTTTTCTACTGTATTTATTTGCCTCTTGTACTACCTTATCCTTTGGATTAGACTTTTTGCTCAATTCTACATGTACATATATTAGCCAATTAATGAATATTTGTCACAAAGTAGTAAGCATAAGGTTGTTTGCCTGAAACTTCCCTAATCAATCTCATTACCCTTCAAGGTTAAAAATGCCAAAATTAAAATAACTAAGATTTTTCAAGATTTATGGGGAATCATAACAGATAATTAATCAATAGGTATTACAACATCCCGTTCCATTCCAGACCACTAGACAATTGTAAGTCTCAAGTCATCACCTCTTTTCTAACCTAGGTGCCTTTTCTTTCCCCCTTACCTAAAGATAAAAGGAATTTAAAAACCAGTGCTGAGTTAAAATCATTTTTGAGGGGCCAGGGACATAGCTTAATGGCTGAGCACTTGCCTAGCATCCTCAAAGCCCTGGGTTCCACTTAGGACAACACAAAAAGGGAAGAAAAAGTTTTAGGGTTTTCTTTGTAGGGGCACTAGTTTACCATCTTCTGTCTGCTGACTTTAAAAATAAATCATTTCCTTTATCCCAATAATTTATCATTGACTCACTGGGCCTCTTTTCAAGCATCAAATAGACATATAGACAGACTTAGGTTTGGTAACAGTAATAAGTGCAATATGAAATCAGCCTCCATGCTGAATGGATAAAGAAAATGTCCTCAGGATAGTGGGATCAGCAAGTGAAGTGTGAGTCCCACACTCTGCCCATCCTCCATTGTCCCTAGCAATGCCAGTGAATAGAGTGTGAGTCTGACCTCACTGCCATGGGACAGCCTGCCAGTGAGAGGAATACAGCAGTACTAGCAAGACAAGTGATGGCAGTGCTAGGTAGAGGAGACACCCTAAGGAACAGATGTCTCCTAGGAAAGCTTCCACCTCAGGGACAAGGCTACCTAACCTTAGTACTATAAAAGCATCAACACAGAAAACAAAACAAAATAGACAAGGACAAGATGAAAAAGCAAAATACAATCCAAACACCCAGCCCACTCAGGAAAAGTCCAGAACACAAACAACTAAAGAAATCAGAAGCCAACAATGGAACTCTCTGTAATGACAGCAGCAGAAAAACAAGACAAAAACGAAAAACGGTATTAGTCATAACCACCAATGTAAATGGGCCCAACTCACCAATCAAAAGAAACAGACTGGCAGAATGGATCAATCAAGAAGCAAGATCAAACAATAGAATAGAAGCTGCAAATAAAATACACATTTACCTAAAAAGAAATTAAAGGATTAAAAGTCAAAGGACACAAAACAACTCTCAGTGCCATAGGAACTCAGAAAAAGTAGAGGTAACTATTCTATTTGTAGACAATACGAACTTCAAGCCAAAACTGAGCAAAAGAGACAAAGAAGATTGCTATATACTTGTTAAGGGAAAACTCCAAGAAGAGATAACAATCATAAACATTTATGCACCAAATACAGGTTCACCCAACTACATAAAACAAATACTAACTGACATGAAAAACCAAATAAAAACTAACACTATAGTTGGGAGACCTTAATACCCCACTCTCACAAAAGGATAGATCTACGAGACAAAAAATCAACAAAATATTAGAATTAAAACAAGCCAATGAACAAATGGGCTTAGTAGATGGCTACAGAGTGTTCCACTCCAGAATGTCAGAATATAAATTCTTCTCAGCTGCACATGAAACATCCTCCAAAATAGATCACATATTAACTAGCAAAACATGTTTAAGTAAATGTAGAGGAACTGAAATTTCTGCAGGTACCTGAGTTAAGATAGAAATATTACAGGCAATCAGACAGGGCTAGGACCAATAGAGACAGTATGGAAGACAAGATGACTTTGTAACTTTGGGAGAGATAGACCCTGCTGTGGGCTGGATCTCAGGACAAAAGAGTAAACCCATGTAGTCACATACCTCCCTAAAGATAATTACCCAGGATTGATATTCTAAATGAGTCTCTCACCTTAAGGACATCTGGAAGTCACTAACTCAGTCCCCTGTAGAAAAACCCCAGTTCTGAATTCATGCCCACCTGTTGTGTGACTTGCTTTCTCATATGGTCCTTGATTTAATCCATTTTACCTGAGCAATTGTGCTTATAATCTCAATAACTGACCATAGTTTTGTCCTACCTTATGCCTACCTAAGCAAGTTTCCAAGTCCTCCCCTTTAGACCCACCTCATCACATGGTTTACTCTATAAAAGCTCTGGAAGACCCAGCTTCCAGGGCAACCCACTTGGCTCCCCTCTCGGACTGGAGTTTTCTTTCCTCCAATAAATATATTCTGCTCTTAACCTCCATTGTTTCTAAAATCCATTCTTCTGTTTTAGAGAACACGAACTCGGCCCAGGTATCTTTCGGGTTGGGACTTTCATTTCCCTGTATCAAAATCAACCCTTGCACACTATCTGATCATACAGCAATGAAACTGGAAATCAATGACAAAGGAAACTACAAAAGGTACATTAACACATGGAAATTAAACATTACCAGCTGGGGAGATGGCTCAGTGGAATAAGTACTTCCCTGGCAAGTGCAAGGTCCTGAGTTCAATCCCCGGTTCTGCCAAAAAAAAAAATAAAATAAAATAAAGCTTTGCCGGGCGTGGTGGCGCATGCCTGTAATCCCAGCACTAGGGAGGCTGAGGCAGGAGGATTGTTGTGAGTTCGAGACCAGCCTGAGCTACAAAGTGAGCTTATGGCCAGCCTGAACTGCACAGTGAGACCCTGTCTCAAAAAAGACAAAAAAAAAAAAAAAAAAAAAAAAAAAAAAAAAAAAAAAAAAAAAAAAAAAAA
>PVKA01052962.1:0-11460 GCA_004027165.1 Ctenomys sociabilis
TTCCTTCCTTCCTTCCTTCCTTCCTTCCTTCCTTCCTTCCTTTCCTTCTTTCTTTCTTTGAGACAGGGTCTCACTATGCAGTTCAGGCTGGCCTTAAGCTCACTTTGTAGCTCAAGCTAGTCTCAAACTCACAACAATCCTCCTGCCTCAGCCTCCCGAGTGCTGGGATTACAGGCATGCGCCACCACACCCGGCTTTTCTTTCTTTTTTTAAGGGACATTTTGGATACTTTTCCCTATGGATTCATGCATTTCTAATAGATTTCAGATTATCTGACATATTGTTGTCCACAGTAATCTCACTTTAAAACAAAACAAAACAAAACAAAAAAACTCAGCTTCTCACTTACTTCAACCTCCTCGTGGTACTGAGGGAGGCCCAGTCACTGCCCTGGCCTATTCACTTTTGTCTCTCTCTGACTCCATTTGACCCTTTAACTTTTTCCTTCTGAGTCACTGACTCTGGCAGTCACTTCAGGAAGAGCAGGTCAGTAAATATCTTTATGGTAAGCAACTGAGAGGACCAAAGCAAGGGCGAGCCTAGGGGCAGGTCACAACCATGGCATGAAAAGACTGCCCCCCCCTTGGGGTCAGTCACTCTTCAACAGAATGGAATTTAATGGTTCTCCTAAGAGATGACGACAGAAGCTTCTAGAACCCCCCAGCACTGGTCCTGAGACAATGATCTACCAGGAACACAGCCTGGATCACCTACCCCCAGCAGCTATGCTCAGCTCTTGCCTTCCTGTCTCTTTTCTTTAAACTCCCAAAGTTTCTGTCAAACTCATAAAGAAATCTGAGAACTTCTTTCTCTGTTCTGTACACTAAAGTTCCTTTTCTGTGCTTACGTCCTTTATTGGTGTTTTGGAACCCTTAGAGCTGGGGCTCTTTTCCTACCTGTTAACAATGTTCTGAGTTTCTCTCTCTCTCTCTCTTTCTGTTCTTAACCTTTTCATATGGATCTTGTGACTACTTCTAACATATCGTTTTGGATTTCACTAATTTTTATTGGTATCCTGGGAGTAGGGGAGGACACTTCAGGGGAATGTATTTGCTTAGCCTGCGCAGGGCCTTGGGTTCAACCCCAAGAAGACCCAAAAAAGGATTTTTTTTTTGGCAAAAGTGGGAATTGAACTCAGGCCCTTGAGCTTGCCAGGGAAGTGCTTATTCCACTGAGCCATCTCCCCAGCCCCCAAGTCCCAAAAAAGGAAAGGAAAGGAAAGAAAAAGAAAAGCTACTTGTTTCTGTTGAATGTTAAGGATGTGCTGTTACTCTACACTTTTTTCCAACTTCATAAATTATTGATCCTTTTTCTAATTTTAGCCCCTCCTCTTCCCAGTTTGGAACATTTGGTTTTTCTGTAAGTACTGTCTCAGCAGTGTTCCATGAACTCTGATGTACAGTATTTTCTGTTTTCATGATTGCTTGGTTCTAAATTCTACCCTATTTTCAGGACCCAAAGCTGTTGTAGAATTGCTCTTCTTTAAGCTTGAAAATGCATCTCTGGTTATCTGGTTGTTTTGGTTTTTTAACTTTTTTGTGTGTGGTCAGGGACTAGGTCAACACAACTCAAGTGGGTTGACATATGTGAGACTTTATGAACTCGTATGCAGTCGATTGTCTCCAGGGTGAGCCTTGGAGAAGTGCTGACTCTGAAATTCCCGGGCCCAGGGCCTGTGTCAGTCCACCGGGCTGGGCTTGTTAAGTGTTGATAAGCCATCTGGATCAATTTGGAGTACAGAAATTGAAAGTGTCTTTTATCAGACCCAAACCTTCTGCCAAAAGCAATGACCTGTTCAGGACACAATATTTTTAAAAACCATTTGAAAGAACCAAGGAACAATAGGAACCAGATAGAAACTTCCAGGCCTCAGCAGATGGGCAGTGGAGGGGTGGGGTAGACAGTGTGGGGGAGGATTAGGTCCCAAGGTACTGTTAGTCCGCGCTTAGTGAGGCAGCTTAGCTCTCGGTAGGAGGGCAGATCTATAGAATCTAGAGGACCTCTGAGCTAGGTCCTGGGGGTCCCTGGTTTGTCCCCCAAATCAGGCCTGCACAGCAGAGAGCCCAGAGATTCTCTGGCAACGTCAGCCGTCTTCCCCCAGTCTGAATCTCAACAGAGCAGCAGGTTTGGATGAGTACTTGGCACCCCCCAAGCCCAGGGGGCCTTTGATGGGGAGCACGATGGCGCTCCAAAGATGATAACTGGGCCCGAGACGGGTCTGGATAGCCCTACAACTGCCAGAGAAACTGAATTTATAATTTAAAAGCTCCCAAAGCCTAAATGATTTCTCTGAAGGGTTCTACAAGCCTTCAAAGAAGAGTTAGCACTAGTACTGCACAGTCCCTCACAGCAGACAGAGGGGGAAACCACTTCTCGGCTCATTTTATGAAGCCCGTGTAAGCCTGATCCTAAAATCAGGCAAAGCTGGCACAAATCAGTCTCAAAACTCAGAAATTTTTAAGCGTTGTGGATTATATTATCTGAACCCTATAGGAATTAGAGATTGAGCTTTTAAAACTATCTGAAAAATGTTGGCCAAACAAACAAACAAAAAAACTCAGTATAATTAGAAAACATTTGACCCAAATAAAAATGAAGATGCATCAAAATTGGTAAAATGCTGTTAATGCTTGAAAGGAAATGTATGAGCTAGGGAGACAGCTCAATGGCATAAGCACCTGCCTCACAAGTACAAGGTCCTGAGTTTGATCCCTGGGACCACAAAACAAAACAAAAACCATGAAAGGAAATGTATGATTTTAAATGATAATGCTAGTAAAATGGGTTATTAGTTAACTAAGTTTCCACCTAAAAAAGTTAAAAAAAAAAAAAAACCAAGAAAATAAAAGAGCAAATTAAGTTTAGTAGAAGGAAAAATAACACTAAGAGTAGAAATCAATAAAATAGAAAGCAGAGCGATAACAGATGACCATAACTGTAGCAAGACTTGAGAAAGAAATACAATTCATCAATAGCAGAAATAGAAGAGGGAGCATTGAGCTATCCTTTTGCACAGGATGCTGGCGTCTCTGCACTCTTCTGTCCCAAACTATTGAAGAAGTTAAAAATATTCCACTCTGGCATGTTGGCTATTTAAATTAAAAGGTGCTTGAAAAACAGCAGATGTAGACAAGACTGCTCTGACCTTGATGCCATTTTCGAAGGCATAAGATGAAATTTCCCCTGAAAGATGCAATATCCTTATCTTCAAAGACCAAGCGGATTCTATACAGACCTTGTTAACTCTTATCTTTTAAGCCTTCCCATGTAATTTAGTTGCTTCCTCCCAATTTACTCCTCTGTGTCTAATTCAGTGCATCAGTGGTGACCTCCATTGCTTCTTTGGGACTTCATTTCCTTAGGGAGTTCTCCAGTCTTAAAAATATGCATTAATAAATTTGCATGCATCTCCCTTGTTATTCTACATCAATTTAGTTCTTGGCTCAGCTAAGACCCCCCACCCCCTGAGAATCGAGGTAGGTTTTTCACCTTATGCTATCCTCCTTGTGATGTTTGTGCAGTCAACAGCCCTAGAAGGGAAAGGTCCTATTCTCGGGGCAGATTGCAGATCTAAGGATGTAGCTCAGTAGTTGAACACTTATGTTGAGGACTCAAGTTCAAATCCTGAACATGAAAGACAATTTCTAAGATCAGTGTTAGAACTGGCCTAATAGCAGCTCCTTATGAAATATTAGGGTTTCCTCCACTTGGAGTCCCTTTACGAGGGTGCAAGCCCAGCGTACTGGCAGCAAGCTCTGAGATGCTTCTTTTGCCAAGGACAGGGGGAAAGGATCTCGTGACAACAGTGGCCTGCAGATGAGCAAGACAGTCTGGTCCCCAAGGTCTCTGCTGCACTGTGACAGCTGGGATGCTTTCTGGGAAAGACGGACCATGTGACGCAGAAAATAGAGAACCTAATCAGCAGAGGGCTGATCACAGTGGTCACCCACCGGAAGGCTCAGTTGTTGAGATGCCGATTCTCTTCAGATTCCTCTATGGACTTAACACGAATTCCATCAAGATATTGGCAGGATTCTAAAAAACATATGTGGGGGCCTGTGAGGTAGCTCAATGGAATAAAGCGTAGGCAAGCTTAGGCAAGCGCAGAGACTGCCGTTGGATCCTGAAACCACAGGTGTGCAAGCTCCACCCCTAGGGCAGACTGAACCAGCCACACACACACACACGCACGCACGCACGCATGCATGCACGCACGCACAGACGCACGCACGCACATGCACGCATGCGCACACCCCACATATATGGAATAGCAAATGAAAAGTGCCCAAATGAACTTTAAATGAATAACGTTGAGGTGTCACGCTACCTGGATTCCTAGTAAAGTTTATTTACTATGAAGCTGTAGCAGTCAGGACCATGAGGAGTCAGCAAAAGGACTGACTTCTAGATAAAGAGGACGGAACAAAAAGTCCAGAAATAGACCTATACAGAGATGTTGAATTATTTGTGGCAAACACATAAAGAAAATCAATAGTGAAAGGATACCTCCTTAACAGACAGTGCTGGAATCGCATTAACTACAAACAAAGCAGAGTAAAAACCTTCAAGCTAGACTGAAGATTTAGAGAGAAGCTAGCCAGATGCAGATGACACACCTAAGTGCAAGAGATAGCACAAGAAAACGTCTTTTAAAAAACAGCATAGCAGAGGAGCCAGGGACAGAGCTCAGTAGAACAAGCCCTTTCCTGGCAAGCGCAAGGGCCTGAGTTCAATCCCCGATTCCACAAAAAAAAAAAAAAAAAAAAAAAAAAAAAAAAAAAAAAAAAAAAAAAAAAAAAAAAAAAAAAAAAAAAAAAAAAAAAGATGAAACTAAAGTTAAAAATAAGAGGGGTCTGGGGACATACCTAATGGAATAAGCGCTTGCCTGGCAAGCACAAGGGCCTGAGTTCAATCCCCTTTTCCACAAGAAAAAAAATAAAAACAAAAAAAAAAAGCATAGCAGAAAAATGTTCTTGAATTTGATTTATCAGAGAACTTAGGGCTTTAAGGGCATAGTTTGTAAATGAAAAGATTGGTGTGCTGGGCTTCATCAACACTGGAAACATTTTCTTTTCAAAAGATACAGTTAAGGGCTGGCCAAATAGCTCAGTGGATTAAAGTGCCTGCAGGCAGGAGTTCAACCCCCGACCTGCAGTGCTGGCCCTGCTCCTGGAGTGGGCTGAGACAGTGATTGAGACTGGGCACGGTGGTGCGTACCTGAATCTCAGCTCTTGTGAGGCTGTAAACAGGTGGATCACTATGAGTCTGACTCAGTAGTCAGACCCTGAACACCCTGTAGACCTTTCCCTAAAATACAAAAAAAAAAAAAAAAGCACACAGTTAAACCTGCTGGGTATAGTGGCACATGCCTTCAATCCCAGAACTCAGGAGGCTGAGGCAGGTGGATTGCTCTGAGTTTCAGACCAGCCTGGGTACATATGTAGTTTAAGGCCAGCCTGAACTACACACCAAGACCCTGTCTCAAAAAAAAGGCAAGGTGAGCATTTTGGAGAAAATATTTGCAAACTGTATGTTAGACCCATGAATTTGCAACCAAAATATATCAAGAACCTTCTAAAATTTAATAAGAAAACAAAAGACCCAATAAAACAGTAGTCAACATACTTAAGTATGTTTTAGCAGAGACATACACAGACACGAATAAGTACAGGGACAATACGGATGTCAATAGCATTATGAAAACTCAAAGCCACAGTGAGTTACCATGGCATACCATTCAGAAAAGCAAGGATAAAACAGCCGAAACACCAGCAATATCAGTGCTGGGGAGGGTGCAGAACAGCCAGACTCGTGGTGAGAGTGCAATCTGGGCAAGCACTTAGAGAACAGTTTGAGTCTTTCTTGTAGAGTTTAATGGGTATTTACAGATGACTTAGCCTTTACACCTGAACAAAAATATCTAAAGCACCATTGCTGATTACTAATTAATTAAAAGAAAATGTATTTGGTTGTTACAGGTTCACACTATGCAGCTCAGACTCATCGTGATCTTCCCGGTTTTTAGCCTCCCCAGCGCTGGGATTACAGGTGTGTACCACTATGCCCAGACTCTGTGGCCAGTTCAGCTCACCCCAGGAGCGGGGCTGGCAGGTCATGTGGTGCCAGGGATTGGACTATGGTCCCTGTGCTTGCCTAAGCAGGTACGTTAGTCCACTGAACTATCCCGCCAGCCTATATTGTTAAATATTGTAATTGACTCTAATATCCTTCAATGTATGAATAGGTAAATATCCTGAGATTCATCTTTGCCGTGGAATATTCCTTGCACCATGCAGGGGGAACAAACTACCTCTCAAATGCACAGAACTGAGAGATGCTATATGCTGCATGATTTCATTTATGGTACATACCAGAAATGACAAAAACTGCAGAGACTAAAATGAGGCATGTAGCTACCCAGGCCTGAGACTTGGGGTCTGACCACACAAAGGGAGGTTGAAGGGCAGATTTGTTCTATAGTCTGATTTTGATAGTGGTTGCATAGCTTTATGTTTTCAACCAAAGAGAGAGAAACTGTATGTGAAGTAAAAAGTATGCGTTTGAAAACACAATATGCATTCTTTACAAGTTTGTTGGAGAGCAGTCTCTCTGCTCGCCTCCCCTAGAAAGGAGGTCTGTGTAGACTTGAAACTCCCATCTTACTGTTATCAGAAAGAGTTTCATTTTTACTTTAAAAAATCCTACTAATTAGTTATTTTGCTATTTTTATTTTTGGTGGTACCAGGGATTGAACTCAGGACCTTGCACTTGCCAGGCAAGTGCTTATTCTACTGAGCTACTTCCCCAGCCCAATTTTGCTATTTTTAATCTAATATTAATGTGCTTGTACTAAATTGTGTGCCTCTCAGGGAACAGACTGTTTCATATGTTTCACTGTTCTCTGGGGCTAGAATTGTCTTTTATCCCCAGCTGGATGAAAGCAATTTCTTTGGCTGGTACTTCTGTGTTGGCAAAGGTCTCTTCCAGGCACCCATAGCCATGTTTTCCCACCAACCCTCAGCCGTGGTTGAGCAGTTTGCTGACTGCTGCCCTCAACACTGTGGAAATGGTTTTTTTGGCCTCTCTTTTCACTTTCTATCATAAGCACATCCCTGAGCTTTCTGGCTCAGTGTCCACTGCTGTCCAGCTTTACACAAAGGGACCACGTCATACATACTCTCCTTTGTCCCATTGCTGCGAAAGGTTAAAACATTTTGTCTGTTTTCTTATTGTGTTTTCTATTTTATTTTCCTAATGATCTGTAGGAGCAGATTGTCTAGTTTGCATGCTTCTTGTTCTCCACTTACCAGAATGCCCTCTCCTGGGTTATCACGGCTCCTTTAACCTCTTCCACAATGTATTTTCATGAGCAGTCTTGCAGAACTGAAGGTAGGCAAACACTCAGCTCCTTCAAGTATCTGCTAAGAAACCTTTTCCTTTCTCAGGTCATGAAAGCACCTTCCTGTGGCCTCCTCTAAATGTTGAGGCTGTTGATGCCCGCAATGCTCTGCTATGTCTTTTGAATCACATTGTTTCAACCCCATATGCTAAAGTGATGATGCCTTAGTGCCAGTATGTCAATTGCCTGAGTATGAATGAATGACCCGGGATTGTCACGTTCCATGAGAGAGAGAGAGACAGACAGAGAGAGAGAGGAGATGGAGAGACAAAGAGAGAGACAGAGAGAGCAAGGCAGAGAGAGACAGAAAGACAGAAAGGGACAGAGAAACAGAGAGAGGAGGCAGAGAGACAGAGACAGGGAGACAGAGAGAGAGACAGTGACAGACAGAGAGACAAAGACAGAAACACAAAGAGACAGAGAGACAGAGAGAGACAGAGAGAGACACACAGAGGCAGAGACACACAGACACAGAGAGAGACACACACAAAGACAGAAACACAGAGATAGACAGACACACAGAGAGAGAGAGAGAGGAGATGGAGAGACAAAGAGACAGAGAGAGCAAGGCAGAGAGAGACAGAAAGACAGAAAGGGACAGAGAAACAGAAAGAGGAGGCAGAGAGACAGAGACAGGGAGACACAGAGAGAGAGACAGAGACAGACAGAGAGACAAAGACAGAAATACAAAGAGACAGACAGAGACAGAGAGAGAGACAGAGACAGAGACAGAGAGAGAGACACACAGAGGCAGAGACACACACAGAGACACAGAGAGAGACACACACAAAGACAGAAACACAGAGATAGACACAGAGAGAGAGAGAGAGAGGCATGTGTGCAACTGTGAATTCACTGAGGAGTGCTGTACCCCCAAGCTACATCCGCAGCCCCTTTTATTTTTTATCCTGAGACGATCTCTGCTAAGACAGGATTTGAGCTTGCTTGGGGCAGTCTGGATCATCCTGCCTCAGTCGCTCCAGAAGAGGAGGTAGGAGCCAGCACTGAGCAAGGGACCTATGATGTATGTCACAGCCCACAGCTGTAGGGGGCTCTGGAGCTATCTCTAGAAGCACCTTGTGGACACAAATCAGAGAGAAGATGCTGTCCTTCAGGATTAGTCCTAAGTCACACTGGCTGTAGGTCCAGGGAAGGAGAAGGAGGTTGGTCCCTTCTCCTCACTCACTACCCTCAAGGGCCCCAGTCTCTGCTCTGTGGTGGAGGCAACAAGTGTCCCACAGGCTGCATGCCATGGGCTGCATGCCAGAGCAGGTGAGGAGTGAACGTCTCCTTCAGCCAAGAGACACCACAGGCTAGTAGGAGGAGACAGCTAGCGGGGCAGGAGGGATACCTGCAGGACCAGGGGATGCTCTAGTAAGTCTTGGGCTCCCTCTCTTCAAGGCCAGTGGGGACAGACACAGTGACACTGAATCTTCGTGGTGGGGCCCTCAGTAGGCTACCAAGACCTGCAGAGGTGACAGTGGTGGGTGAGGAAGAGGGGGACAAGACAGTACTCACTGTGGCTGGACTCAGCCAGCACAGCAGGGGCTATAGCTCGCCCACCACATCTAAAGGCAGCTGCTACCCAAGGTGAGGAGCAAGAAGCTCAGCCCAGGGTTGCCAGGCAAGGTTGTGGACATCTACATTGGGGCGTTACTGATTGGCAGCCTCAGCTGCGGCCTCCAGGTCCACCTGCACCTGTGAGGAGGGCCCTGGGGCCCACTGAGGTCCCTAGTAAGTCATTGTTAATACAAATGTAATATCCCTTACCTAAAGCTAGAGAGACTAATAACAAACTGACAAACTCCATAAATAAATAGGTCT
Source organism: Ctenomys sociabilis (assembly GCA_004027165.1). NCBI lineage: Eukaryota > Metazoa > Chordata > Mammalia > Rodentia > Ctenomyidae > Ctenomys > Ctenomys sociabilis. The sequence continues at coordinate 9,224 of PVKA01052962.1, forward strand.
AAGAGCTAATAAGTTACAATTGCTAGGTCTCAAAGTTTATAATTATACCTGTTAGCTAAAATGTTCATACTTTAAATATATGTGCTCCAATATCTCAAAAAAAAAAAAAGTTGTTCGTTCCTAATAAATACCAAAAACCCAAGTAATTATACAAATAAAATCTATAACAAATATGCTAAATTAAGATTCCTTTAGCTAGAATCCACCAAATTTTTGTCTATAAAAACACATTGAGGTCTTAAAACTAAAAATCATATCTTATTCAATGGATTCCAATGTCTAACACAAGCTACAAAAGTAAAAAGAATTTATAAAAATAAATTGTTCTCAATTAAAATGTTTCATAATAAAAAAATACAAAATAAAATTATAAATTAAAAAAATTATGTTTTCCTAAATCCAAAAAAAAGGGACGTTTCAAAAAAAAAAATGTCCAAAACTTCTAGAAAAAAAAAAAATGTTTATGACGGAATCAAAAAAAATTTCAAACTAAAATGGTTACATGTCTTCCCTCTCAGCCTGAGGGAACCCATGTTAACTGCCAATATAAAAAAAAAACTTATAAAACTTTCAATAAATTCTTATACAAATATGTCAATAATTACCCATCCAATGGCTCACTTACAAACTGGAGAATACTAAATGTTTTCCCTAAGTCTGACAATCCATATACCACAAATAATAATAAAACTGATAAAATATAAAAATAAACAAATTTATTTAAAACAATATACAATGGCCATAAAAAATAAAAAAAAATAATAATCCTCATCCTCCAGTTCCCACCACTTCCTCCTCCCTCATAGCCTCTGATGACCGATTATATAACCTCATATTAGGAGCTTACTTTATTCTCAATCATACTCAAATTAAACTTACCCAATCCTGTTGGCTCTGCCTGTCTGCTTCACCACTTTATTATAAAAAAATAGCTATAAACAAATCTTATACCACCCTTGTTTCTGGTGCGTCTTATAATTGGGATACCGACCATAAACTCACCTTATCTGCGGTCACAGGACAAAGAACCTACATTGGGACCCCCCCCCCTTCAAATAAAACCTCTATGTACCATTATCTATCAAATACAAGATAAAGACAAATTTCTTCAACCTCCAATGGGTTTAAAATGAGCATATGACACTAAAATTACCCCCTGCGTGTCTACTAAGGTCTTTAATAACTCGGCTAACTTTTATATGTTGGTATCTATATTCCCCCGGATTTTTTTATCATTCGGGGATAAAATTAAAAGATAGGTTATTGGGCCAGGTTAAATACAAAAAAAAAAAACCAGTCACTATTACCTTAACCATCATTATGGAAATAACTGCTGCTGCTGGTATAAGCACAAAGACTACAACCATTGTACATAGTAATAAAAAAAAAATAAGTCAATTACAAACTACAATGGATAAAAATTTAAAGGCCATAGAAACATTGATTATGGCTCTTCAAAACTCCCTAACTTCCCTCTCCAAAGTTGTCCTACAAAACAAACGAGGACTCGATTTACTTTTCCTTAAAAAAAGAGGATTATGTGCTGCTTTAAAAAAACAATGTTACTTTTATACAAATCACTCTGATATTATTAAAAATTACAAGACTAAACTTAGGGAGAGGTTAGAACAAAGATCTAAAGAACGCCAAGCTCAACAAGGATTGGTTTAACCATTCCCCATGGTTGACTACCTTGTTAACTGCTTTGGCGGGACCACTACTACTCCTGCTTCTTGCAGTGACCATAGGGCCCTGTGTGATTAATAGGATTATAGGTTTTGTTCATGATCAAATAAACAATATCAAACTCATGATTATTCGCCAACAATATGAGGCCTTAACTACCAACAACTCAAATCTCTAAGATTAGAGATTTCCAACACCAAAAGGGGGGAATGTAAAGCCCAAATAATTTCTAAAAACATACATGAGGTTGCGCCGCCATCCTGTTCTGTATGCGCCGCCTTAGTACATCAACAAACCATGTCAGCTTGTACAGATACTGCCTGATGTTATGTCTGCTTATGGCCATAGAGCCTAAATCACCTATATTCCCAAAACAAAGAGGACACACAAACCTCAGCTGGGGCCTAGCTTAGAAAAACATCTAATCTCTAGCCTGGGAACACTCTCCTAAGACAGGCCATTGTGACCCAGCCAGTCTTAAAAACAGTCAAAACCACAGAGTTAACTCATAGTTGTCCTTTTGCCTGCCCCTCTTAGTTTCACTAAAAAGC
>PVKA01052963.1:0-11459 GCA_004027165.1 Ctenomys sociabilis
TGTTTTGATTCTGCTCCATTTATTTCCCATGGTGGGGTCTGAACCCTGAATCTCTTAAACACTCTACCACTGGGATGGATACTGCTCCAGCCCATTTACTTTATTTAGAGAGCACATCACATGGCTGGCTTCCAACTTTCAACCTACTTCCCTTAGCTCCTCAAGGAAATAGACCTGCAAGCACGCACTACCTCATCAAACTGCACCACAGTTTTGGTTCGTACTTATCTAACAGCTATTGATATAGAGCATACTTTTGTATCTTTGCGGTTCCTATGACTGTTTTTTGGAAAACATGAAGTCAAGTTCTTTGCCAATCTTTTAATTGTGTTGTTGAGGAGTTCTAGAATGTTGCATGTATTCTGTACATACACATCAGACATGTGACACAATATTTTCTCTTATCCTAGGAGTTCCATTATCACTGTTGCTAATATTCTAGGAAGCACAAAAGCTTCATCTTGATGAAGTCCAACTCATTTCATTGTATTATTGTTGCCTCGCTGGTCACATAGCTCAGCAGGTCAAATGCCTGCAAACAGGCGCAGGGGCCGGTGGTTCAATCCCAGGGCCTGCAGTGCTGGCTCCAATTGCTCAGATTGCAATTGAGACTGGGTGTGGTGGCACATGCCTCAAATCCCAGCACTTTGGATGCTGTAAACAAGTTGATCAGCACTAGTATGATCTAGTAATGAAACTAAACACCCTGTAGTCCCATCCCTAAAATACAAAAAAAAAAAAAAAGAATGTATTATGATTGCCTACTAACTTAGTATCACATCTAGGAAAACATCTCTTGGAGATGTTCTGAACATTTTCCTCCACCCCTTCTTCCACACCTTCTATCGCTTTAGAAGATAGAATTTCTCAATTTTGGGTCCGTCTTGAGTTAATCTTAGTATACGGTATAAACTAAGATGCCAGCCTCTTTCTTTTGCATCTGGTTTCCCATTTTTTTCATAACAATTGTTGAAATGGCCTTAAGTGTCATTTCAGGGTAGTTATGGACTGAACTGGGTCACCTTTCAAAATCATAGCTTAAGACCACTATTCTGGATATGACATTATTTGTAGATAGCATAAAAGGTATCAGGGTTGAGTGAAGATAGAAAGGTGCAGCTTGACTTCCATTCTCTCCCCATGGGTCCAACTCTGCAAGGAGAGAAAAATGGAAAGCACCTTTAAATCCCAGGACCCTAACCCAAGTAGAAAATTAGAGCATAGAGTAGAAAAAAAAATCAATATCAATATGGACTGGGGAGATAGCTCAATAGAATAAGCACTTGCCTTGCGAGCACAAGAGCGTGATTTCAATCCCCACTTCTGCTAAAAAAAAAAAAAAGGCCAGTTCTCCAGGGCCCATTGGCCCTGATGAGGAGGTCCTCCCCACCCGACTTCCCCTCACAACCATCTCCAACCGAGTTTGATCATAGGTATCAAAAAAATAAAAAAATTTGATCATCGTCTTTGCAGTGTGGTCCGTCCAAGAGACACAGCCAGGTCTGTGTTCCTGACAACAGTGGGAAACCCCTCCTATTGCCCCACTTAACCCGACATCGGGTCATGTCAGATTTTGTGAGTCTTGGTTCACAAGCCCACTCTCTTTACGTCTGCTTTTCTCTCTTTACCACTATGGAGCCACAAGCAGCTTCCTGGGATTGTCCCAGTGTCCAAGCTGAATCTGCCACACCCTCGTCATTCGTTGTGCTCCAGCACAATGACTTTGGCCCTTCAAGTTAGCCTGATCTGCCATAGTCCCCACCACAAGTGCTCCCCCATTCACAGGCCAGTGAGGCCGAACCTTCCCAGTACTGCAATGGAGCATCCTACCAGGCAAACTTACCCACCATGCAGATGAGCCCCTAACCCCTCCTGCTAAGCCTACTCCCAAGCCCACATTCCAGCCCCAAACCGCAAGTGGCTTTTGCAGCACTTTCCAGCCTTCCCCCAAAAGCTGAGTCCCATCTCCCTCCCCGCTTAGTTTTCTTTCAAAAACTGAAGCTGAGAATTCTCAGGAGGCCCCACACAGGATGTGAAGTCACAGATCTAAGGTCCTGATTCCATCAGTTGGAGGTTCCTAGGGAGGCAAAAATCACAGATGCTGGAGCACTACGAGTGACCAGGGTATGGCAGATTCAGCTTGGACACTGGGACAATCCCAGGAAGCTGCTTGTTGCTGCACAGTGGTAAAGAGCTAAAAGCAGACGTAAAGAGAGTGGGCTTGTGAACCAAGACTCAGAAAGTCTGACATGACCCGATGTCGGGGTAAGTGGGGCAATAGGAGGGGTTTCCCACTGTTGTCAGGAACACAGAACCAGCTGTGTCTCTTGGGTGGACCACACTGCAAAGACAATGATCAATTGTCTTTATTTTTTTGATACCTATGATCAAACTCGGTTGGAGATGGTTGTGAGGGGAAGTCGGGTGGGGAGGACCTCCTCATCAGGGCCAATGGGCCCTGGAGAACTGGCCTTTTTTTTAAAGCAGAAGTGGGGATTGAACTCACGCTCCTGTGCTCCCAAGGCAAGTGCTTATTCTATTGAGCTATCTCCCCAGTCCATATTGATATTGATTTTTTTTTTTTTCTATTCTGTGCTCTAATTTTCTACTTGGGTTAGGGTCCTGGAATTTAAAGTTGCTTTCCCTTTTTCTCCCCTTGCAGAGTTGGACCCATGGGGAGATAATGAAAACTTTCTAACCAGAATTCTATACATGGGAACTGGCTGGGGTACCCAGGCACTCCAGCACCACTGTCCAGACAGCTTGGACATTCAGGGATCTGTGATGGCCCTCGTACCCTCACTTGATGACCGTCCACTTCAGGAAAGGCTCTAAGCTTGGAAAGTTTCATCTTAACACCCTAATGACTATTGAAACCCTTCCTAAACTTGATTATATAGTTGAGACCAGTAGGCTTGAAATATGTGTAGTCACCATCTCAGGAGCTTTCTATTCTGTTAGTGTTTTAGCCTAAGCAAAGCACCAACATCCTGTTCTGCAAGCACTATCCTCATACAAGGTCAAGCTCTTGAAACGTTTTGCTGCCATAATGACCCCTGTTTTAAGCTGACTTAACCAACTTCATTTTGTAAAACTTATGTGAATACCATTTTGTGATATTTTGTGCTCTTTGTAAACCCCACCCAGGTGATTTAACTGCAAGACTGTGACTGCCTGAAAAGATAAGGAATGCTCCCCTGAGTTTAACATTATGTTCTTAACAGTCACCAGATGTTTCTCTGGATTCCCAAAAGCAAGAACTACACCCATGCCCAGATAAGCTTTGTAAAAACCCCTAAACTTCCTGTCCAGATATAAAAAATGACAAACTGCCTGTATAGATAGAAAATGATTCCTTCCCTAAATCCTCCCCTTCCCTTTGCACTTTTCAAGCTTAAAAACCCCTGTACCCCTGATACAGGAAAGTGAAACTCCCAACCTGACCTTGATGAGTTTGTGTTCTCTAAAACTGAAGAATGAATTCTAGGAACAAATGGAGGTTGAGGAAAAACTTTATTGGGTAGAAAAGCTTCTGTCAGAGAGGGACAGAAGGGGGTCCCGAGCGCGTTGCCCCGGGGAAGCTGTGTCTTTTAGGGACTTTTGTTGGGCAAAACCATGTTGGTCTAAGGTAGAAAAGGGGTCTCACTTAAGCTGATGTAGTGGGGCAAATGCATGGTCAACCAATGGGATTAGAAGCACCATTGTTCAGATAAAGTTGATTAGGCCCAGGACCAAATGGGGAAGAGAGTGACACAGTAAGCAGGCATGAATACCAACGGGGTCTCTTCCCCTGGGGTTGGGCTAGTGACTAACTTGGGTCTTTTTAGGAGATCTCTACCTATTTAGAATATCAATCCCTGGTGTTAACTCTTTTAGCATTTCTTTGGCCTTTAGGTCTGGTTCACAGCAGGAGCCTCAGTCTCTCTCAGAATGCAGAGATCCTGTTTCTGGTATTATTTCTTTAGAGGGCATGGCCCTGTCTGACTTCCTAAAAATATTTTTATCTATCTCCACTGCCTACAACGTCCCACCTTGGTGCACAACTTTGCATGTGTTGCAGGGTGAATAAAGCTCTTCATTTTCTTTTTTGAGCCTGCCTCATTTTGGGGTTATAACAGCAGTATCATGAAAATAAATAAATAAATAAATAAACAAATAAATAAATAACAACAAAAAAAGAAGGAGTATCCTAGAAGAAACTCCTCAGATGCCTGCCTGGCTGTGTCTCACATGCGATTATGGCTAAAGCGACGCTGTAAAAATCTGGGGTCCTATCAGCCTCCTTTTACAGTAGGTAAGTCAATGTCGTGTCCTGCAAAACCACCAAAGAACCATAGGTTAGGCCCACTCAAACCCCACAGCTTACACCCACAGCTACCAAAAGGTTTGTGCTCATTCATGCAGTCACTCAGGGGGTAGCATCCCTCTCTCCCTTTGAGGAATTCCCTTACTGGACTCTCTGGTATGAGACCCAAGGAGGTGCTCAGCCTCTCCTATTTGCAAGGACAGGTCTGACCTGGGATGATGGCCCCTGGGCCTTACCTTGTCCAGAAGTCTGGAGGGCAAGTGGTCCACTTGTTCCCTGAGTCAATTCAGGAGGACATCAGAGCACCCACTTGTCCTCTCTTCCCTGGAAAGGTGGTCTTGCAAATCCAGTGAGAAGTGCTCTCCGCGGAGACTCGACTTCGGCTCTAAACTGGTGGCTAAAGGGGCAGCATGGCTGGTTTTCTCAGTCAGGGTGTTGTAGGCAGTGGAGTGAGCTAGAAATATTACAGGCAGTCAGACAGGGTCAGGTTCTTCTGAGAGATATAATGCTGGAGACAAGGTGTCTGCAACTCTGGGAGTGACTGGAGGCTCCTGCTGTGAACTGGAGCTAAAGGCCAAACAGTGGCTTAAAGATTAGCAACTGGGATTGATATTTTAAATAAGTAGCATTCACCAGAAAAGACCCAAGTGAGTCACTAGCCCAACCCCCAAGGGAAGAGACCCTGTCCCGTATGCATGCCTGAGGAGAAGAGACCCTATCCTGTATTCATGCCCCCTTATTAAGTGACATTTGGTCCTGGGCCTTATCAAAGTTACCTGAACAATAGTGCTCGTAATCCCATTGGTTGACCATAGTTTTGTCCCACCCCACATCCACCTAAGCAAGACCCCTTCTTTGCCTTAGCCCCACATAGTTTTGCCCTATAAAAATACACGGAAAGAGGCAGTTTCTTGGGCAACCCGTTAGGGCCCCCCTTCTGTCCCTCTCTGATAGAAGATTTTCTTTGCAATACCGTTTTACCCTCAACCTCCATTTGTTCCTAAAATTCATCCTTTGGTTTTAGACAACACGAAGTCAGCCGGGTCAGTTTGGGAGTTTTACTTCCCTGTATAAAGGGAACTAAATGTTATAGCAATTTTAGATTTACTAGAGGCAAAAAAACCCTCCAAGTGCCACTTAGAGATGTGAAGGGAAAGGAGATTTATTATTATAGTGGGCCTAGAGGAGTTCAGCATTTCAAAGTTTAAGCTCCAGGACTGAGGTATGAGAGACTAAGGTGGGAAGAGATTAGCAACCTAAATTACAGAAGCAGAGCAAAGGCAGTTACTCAAGTATGATGTGTTGAAAGCTCTGTACATCTGGGTGGCCTCTGCCAGTGGCCAGTGAGATACAGAAGACTGGAAGGCTTCCTGCCTATCAGGGCAGGGGGAGCTGGTGTGGACGAAGAAGGAAGGCTTAGGCAGAGGATGTCAGAGATGACAGGTTTGTTTTCCCCACAAACCATTACTCAGAAAAACAGAAGATCGCCCATGAAGATAAAAATGGTTGGAAATGCCCTCAACCGGCTTCCTTTTTGAGGGAACAATTACACAGAGCTCTAGTAGTCTGGCTATGGCTGTGGCTATGAAAGCCACAATGAGAAGCCCATTAGCTGACTCTTGCAGTAAATTAACTTTTCAGCTTAGGGACTGTCTTAAAATCTGTCTTTGTTTTCACAGGTGTAAGTGGTGCGGTTTTTTCTCCCTTAGGATTCTTACTGCAGGAGATCTGTCTTCATTGATGCCCTACAATCAAAGTTTTGACTAGTTCATTTGCAATCACAAACATAAAAAGTAAAATGGCTCAGTTTGGCCAGTGTATCTGAGAGTATGCTCTGATTTGAGGTAACTGTTCTCTGGGTTTATGGGTTTGGTCATCTGTTCATTGTGCGCTAATAATCAGTTCAGAAAAAGTTTTTTGAGCTCAATCATTAATCTTTATTTTTATTTGTGGGTTCTTTTTGAGGTTCCCATCAAAAAACATTTTATATAGGATTTCATGGTATCCAAACTTATTTAAAACATGGCCAAAATGGGACTGGCAGGTTCAGGGCTTTGAGAGGAGTAAAGGCCTTGACGTTGATAAACAGGAAGGCTCCCTATGATTTAGACTTGGATGTGTTAACATTTAAGTGTACATGATCTTGTAAAAGTGCCCCTGGAAGGCAAGCTTGAGCATGGAGCACAAGGGAGGGAGCTGAGCTCTCCACCAGCCTTAAGCAAGAGTCCTGGCTGCGGGCCATGCAGCACCTGCCCCCTGCTAGCAAGGGCACAGCCAGCTAGAGAGCAATGGCAGGACAAGCAAGCCCTGCAGGGGAGGCAGCCAACTGAGGCTACCTGGCTTGTGGCTGAGGGAAGCGTCCCACAGCCTGCCCCCCAGCTTTCCCTTCTCTCCCCTTGCTGTTTCCCTTCCACAGAGCAGAGCCAGGTAGTTGCAGGCAGGCAAAGTCAGTCAAAAGGAGCTCAACTACAGCCAACATCAGACCAAGGAGGCCTCAGAAATGGAGTTTCAAAAGCAATGCAAAAAAAAAAGAGAAACAATTGAACACACTGATCAAGTACAAAATGAAATAGACTTAATGAACAGGCCAGTGAGGAAGTATTGAAAGAAATATAACAAACCCCACCCATCTTTATTTTCAGAATTGGTCTGAACTGATCGCCAAAATCCCAGATTTTTGGATAACTACATTTGTTAACCATACACAAGTGTCCGCACTGCTTGGGGAACAAGCAAGCCTTATTTGACCAGAGTTGAAGTGACAGAATTTGAAGACAGCAAATCAAGTTACAGAATAGATTTTAATTTTGATGAAAATCATTACTTTGGAAATAAAGTTCTCTCCAAAAGAATTTCATCGGAATGAGAGTGATGATCTGTCTTCAAGGTCCACTGAAATCAGATGGAAATCTGAAAAGGATTTGACAAAACCTTCAAGTCAAATGCAGAATAAAGTCAGTAGAAGAGGCAGCAGGAAGAGCCTGAGAGTTTCTCTACCTGGTTCACTGATCACTAGGATTCTGGTGCAAATGAGTTAAGAGAGGTCATCAAGGACACCCTGGCCCAATGTCCTGCAGTACTTCCTGATTCCTGAAAGGCATGAGGAGGAGGCCTAGGGAGAAGAGGACCATGAAGACGAGGAGGAGGAGTAGAAGGAAGAAGAGGCTGGAAGACATCCCCGAGGTGATGAGGACAAGGGCGAGGAGGATGAGTATGACTAGGAGGATGAGGAGGGTGAAGAGGGCAAGGAGGCTGAAGGAGAAGATGACTAACTTAATAACATTCCATCCTTCCTGCTTTTCTTTATTATTTTTTTTTCTCCAGTCCCTGGGAGCAAGCTGCAGGCTTTTTACCCCCTTGTGCTCAGTTGCCCTGTTCTTGAGGTCTCTCCCCTCAAACACCAAGGTTCTCTGCTTACTTTGTGGGGAGAAACCTTGCAGAATACAGTGGGTCAAGGATCTCCACAGCCTTCTGTTCTCAGTTCATTTTGCTTCCCTCCTGTCTCCACAAAAATTTTGGAATAAACACTACCCTGCTCTGTGGAAAAAGACAAAACTCTCTGTTCTCTTCATTCTGCTGGAAGCTGCAGGGTGCTGGGCCCCTGTGTTTTAGTGCATAGAGTTGTAGCTTTCTTCCTCCTCTCTGTATGTTAGCATCAGGTATGACACTGTGTCTCGGTGAATGTGGACAGTTAGCATTTACCACCTCCTTCTTGTCTACCTTCTCTTCTTTAAAAAAAGATTTACTGTTTTTTTCAAAACGGGCACAGAAGGTCAGTGTAGGGTGGGATTGAGATGTTTGGGTGGGTTGAACCATCTGACAACATGGCTTCTCTTTGGCATGTAATTGTGATGTTAACAGACATCCCTGTAGTTTACAATAACACTTTTAAAATGAAATTCTCTCCTAATGATGACTTAAACCTACCACTCAATAGGAGATTTAGCAGAACCTATATGGTCTTATTTGCAATTGACATTCTCTATTTTAATTTTTTTGATATATTTTTAATTTTTTTTGTTTTTTGTTTTCACTGGAAAGGAAAAGGTGTTGTACGGATTTAAATGTTTAAGTGTACAAGTTTCTTTGTTATAATAAAACTACATGTGTACACAAAAAAGTGCTTCTCGAGTGGGCTTATAGATAAATAAATATGCTAGATATTATTTCAAGTGCCTGTGGTTCGTGTAACAATAGGCTAATTTAAATCACATGGTAAGATTTAAGATATCTTTAAGATTAGTAACATATTTCCATCCAAGTTGTTAGATAATCCAGCTAATATGAAAAATCAACCTTATGAATGTGGTGTCTGTTAATGTCTATGTAGCATACAGAAGAGTTTTTCTTGGTCAAACATAACACATATAACTCAAAAAATTGTTACCTGTTATGATGGGATAGCTAAAGTCCTTGTTTTTGTCTATAATTCAAAGGTTACACATTCTCTGTGCACATATGGTCTTTAAAATATTAAAACACTCATTGTCAAATTCACAAAATTAAATTTAAAGACATGAGGTAAATATTTTACTAAAATAAACTTCTTGTGTTTCAAGCATTAGGCTTTGCTTACTAAGAGTGACTTATGTGAGTTTGAAAAACATTTGAATGTATTTTCATCTTTATTGATTTTATTGAGAAATACATAGCAGTGTGACAGTTTCAAAAAACCGATTAGTAGGACAGTTTCAATAATTAAGACATTGCATATTGTTGTCTTCATAGTGGTTATTCATAGTATAAGATGCAGGCATACTATCCTGTCCAAACACTATTATAACAAATCTTTCTTCTCACTGAATTAAGAGAAAGTAGCTGTATATCTATCCTATTTTGTATATACAGATACAAAGTGGTTCTTCATTTATTTCCCCTTTTGTGTTTAGTTTTGTCAGAGATGGGTGTTCCTTTGCATTTAAATATGTAGATGCACGAATTCAGCAGAAAAATACATTATAGTCCAGTATCTCATAATAGTAGTGGGCTTTCCGTAGATCTGGCAATGTCAGAAGTCATTGACTTGAGCCTTTTACAGCTGAGCATATTAATATGGCTTTACTTTTCATACCAAATTTTTACACTTTTCTGCTGGATGGTTAAGAGCAAGATAAAGCAAGAACATTTGAATATTAACTTACAAAATATTTTTAATTCATGATAGGTTAAATAAAAAACCTATTATCTTAGTTTATTGCACAAGCATATTAGGGCATAGATATATGTATACATCTAAAAAAAACTATACTTCATATCTGAGCTTTAAAGTTAAATGTATAAAGTAAGGACTATGCAATTTTAATGTATATTAGTAACCGATAGGTGCTCTCTTTTATTCCATATATGTTTAGAATCTAGATGTATAGAATTTGAGATCTTTTTTTTTTTTTTCCAATTTTTAAGACAAAACTTCACTTTGTAGTTCAAGAAGGCTTTGAACTGACCTTGTAGCCCAAGCTGTCCTCAAATTCCTGCTTCCTTGGCCTCCTGTGTGTGCACCACACCTGACCTGGCATCTCAAAATTTATTCCTGACATACATATTCTATCCTATTGGCTTTACTTGAACAAATTTTTTTTGTTATTCTACAAATTAGATATACGTATGTGCTGGATAATAAAGCTATTTGCAGTCACTGGCACTTTCCTAAACTTATCAGAGTGCTCTTAATTCTTGTCAGTTTAGTGACACCTTGTAAAGCCTGAGTTTCAGGATGATGAAGTGTTTGGAGAATGTTCTGATGGGTTGAAAGAATTCACAGAACTGAAGATAGGACCTACGTGTAAAGATTCATACCAGGCAACAAGTTCATTCAGTGCTAAAGTAGACAAAATGAAGTGTTCCAACTCAAGGCTTAAAATTCCATGAAAAAGAAAGCTCCAGCCTCAAAGATTGATTGATTTGAAGAAGCACCAAAAATCATATTCTGGGGCCACAACTTAAGCAGAATGGATTCAAGAGATCTGCATTTGTAAGCTACACACACAGCTGACCTCACTGAAGTCCACAATCAGATGTTTTCATTAGATCAATGCTATGGGAAAAAAAAGAGTCAGAGGTTGCAAACAAAAATAATTCTTCAAAAAGTTGTCTGTTGAGAGAGCATGTCGGAAGAAAACATAGCTTTAACATATTAACCTTTGTCCTGATGCATATATTGGGTCAGGGGTGCCAGTGTCAAGGGTGTCGTGGGTAAAGAGGTCATCTTTCCTCCAGGCTTATACTAGATATTTGATGAAATTGTCATCAATACTGCTGACAACAAGCAGAGGGAGAAGTCAATGATCTTTTTAAGGTTTCTGCTAATCCTGAATCCATCATTATAAGTATTTGGAGTAATGGAAAAGGCATTCCAGTAGTAAAACACAAAGTAAAGAGAAGTTATGTTCCTGCTTTAACATTTGGACAACTTTTAACATCCAGGAACTATGATGATGAGGAGGAAAAAGTTACAGGTGGCTGCATCGTTATGATACAAGATGTTATAATATTTTCACTGTAAAGCTTTCAGTAGAAAGAGCTTGCAGGGGCTGAGGTTGCAGTTGGCTCAGTAGAATAAGCACTTCCGTAGCAAGCTCAAGCTCCTGAGTTCAATCCCTGGTTCCAGCAAAAAAAAAAAGTGTTTGCAAAGAACACAAATATGCTTTTAAACAGACTTGGATGAATAATATGATGAAGACTTCTGAAGCCAAAAATAAAATTTTGATGATGCAGATTGCACATGCATACCACACCAATCAGATCTGTGTACAGTTAAGATGGAACACATGACATCATGGCCCTCAAGAGAAGAAGCATGTATTACTTGGCTGCTTCATGGAAAGGGGTCAGGTTATGTTTAATGGAAAGAAAATGCCAATAAATGGATTTTGCAGTTATGCAGACCTTTATGTGAAAGACAATTTGTTTCAAATTGGGATAACTCTGAAATTTATTCATGACCTTGAGAATGAAACATGAGATGTTTGTCCTATTCAGTAAAGAAAAGATTCCAGCAAATCAGGTTTGTAAATAGTATCACAACTACAAAGTTGGACGGCATGTACATTATGGAGTCGATCAAGTTGTTGGTAAACTCATTGAAATAGTTAAGATAAAGAACAAAACTGGGGAATCAGTGAAACCATTTCAAGAAAAAACAAACAAACAAACA